>PVJX010002860.1:0-23792 GCA_004027295.1 Dolichotis patagonum | reverse complement strand
AGCTAATTGCATTACTTATCAAACTTTTTAATGAAACTGAAAGGGAAACAAGAGTCCTGTAGTCATTCTGAAAGGAAATATTACACCAAAACCAGAGAAGGATACAACCAAAAAAGAGAACTACAGTCAATCTCCCTAATGAGTGTGGATGCAAAGATCCTCAATAAGATAGGGGCAGAGTGAAGTAAATGATGAAGAAGATTATACACCACAATCAAATACAATTCATCCTTGGGATGCAGGAACGGTTCAACATATGCAAATCAATAAAGGTAATACACCATATCTATAGAGCCAAAGACAAGAATCACATGATTATCACAATAGACGCTGAAACAACACTTAACAAAGTCCAACACCCATTCATGATTAAAAAAAAAAACTACAGAAAATTGAAATAGATGGCCTTTATCTCAGTTTTATAAAAAAAATTTATGATAAACTAGCAGCCAATATCATAACAAATGGACAAAAGCTGAAGGCTTTCATTCTAAAACCAAGAACAAGAAAAGATGTCTACTATCACTGTTTCTGTTCAATGTAGTTCTGGAAGCAATTGGTGGTGCAATTAGACAAGATAAATAAAAGAATTAAAGATTATCTGAAGATGACACAATACATACAAGACCCCAAAAAGCAAACAAAAGATTTGATAACCAAATTCAGTAGCATAGCTGTATACAAAGTCAGTACTCACAAATCAACAGCATTCCTGTACACAAATAACAAACTGACTGAGAGAGAAATTAGGGAAATCATGCCTTTCACAATTGCATCAAAAGAAGAAAGAAAGAAAGAAAGAAAGAAAGAAAGAAAGAAAGAAAGCCCTAAGAATCAATCTAACAAGAGAAGAAAAATATCTTTACATTAAAAACTATAGTACTCTGAAAAAGAAGATTTAAGAAATATCAGAAAATGGAAAGATACTCCTTGGTCTTGAGTAGAAAGAACCAACATAGTGAAAATAGCCAAACTCCCCAAATTGCTATATAAGTTTAATGAAATCCCAATCAAAATACCAATAACATACTTCACAGAACTAGTGAAAACATTCCTAAAATTCATTTGGAACCAGAAGAGACCTAGAATAGCCACAGAAATTCTGGGCAATGAAGGCAAGATAGAGGGCCATTATGATCCCTAACTTGAAATTGCACTACAGAGCTACCGTGATAAAAACAGCATGGTACTGGTGAAAAAGCAGACCTGAGGATCAATCAAAATGATTAAAAGATGCAGAAACAACCTCCAATGCTCAGCCACCTTATTTTTGGGAAGGGAACCAAACACCCTCAGTGGAAGAAAGCTACTTCCCAGTGTTTTAAAGAAAGAAGAGAGAGGAAAAATAAAAGACATAAAGAAAATCTGATATTTTACCACCCAGAAATTATATATGATACCATATCATGTATAACATGTACATTTTGTTTTAAGAAGTTTGTCTTATTTTTTTTCTCAAAGCCATTTTATTTCAAGTATAAAAAGAAAAAGAAGAATAAGAAGAAAAAAAAACTACAACAAAATTTCAAAACACATCAATCAGGGGGCAACAATGGTACATACATTGTGCATTGCATTCCAAGAAATCTACCTCAAAAAACAAGCACTCTGAATTTTTTTGGTTATTTCATACTTTTGTACTACTTTTATAGTATAGTATATGCAACAAAAATATTAGACAATAAATAAAAAAAACTTTAAACTTCAATCTTCTTAACCATTAAAACTTGCTATTCCTGCATATTTACTTAATTTTCTACCTGTCTGTTAACATTCTTTATATTTAAAACAACAAATACAGTATTTTCATTTTTATTTTTATTATTTATTTATTTATTTATTTTGGGGAATTGGCCAGGGATTGAACTCATGACCTCGCACTTGCCAAGCAGGTGCTTGTGCCACTGAGCTAAATCCCCAGCAATATTTTCATTTTTAAATTGATAGCATTAACTCATTCATTTCAGATAAAATTTTAAAAATTGACTTAAAATCCTGAATTTCATCAAGATTTTGTCTGTTTTTGAGACAGGGCCTCACTATGTAGTTCAGGCTGGTTTTGAGGGAGATTCTCCTGCCTCAGCCTTCCTGATGCTGGGATTACAGGTGTGTGCCACCACCATACCTGGCTAGATTTCATGAAGTTTTTTTTTAAAAAAAAACCTAAATAATTAAAATACCCAGTTAAGAAGCCAAATAACTTTGGAAGGTTTACAATTAACAAGAACAGCCTATGTCTTGTCTCTTGTCTTCCCATCTGTGCATATTTCTGAGAGCAGACACTATTTAGCTACTTAAAGCTGTTTCCTCTGCTAGCAAGTTCATTTTTCTAAATAATATACATTAATAATATACATTAACATTGCATACTTTGGACATTATTTCTTGTTAAGCAATAGTAAGATGTTAGTTAGCTAGGATACCTCAGCTTCTAGCAATCCCAGGCACTCCTGGTTTAAGAAATGAGACCTGTGCTTCCTTCTGTAATTGGAGGCCCCAGTTTATGAGACACTTTGGAGTTGGCTTCATCTAGGAGCTCTTTCCTCTGCCATTCCCTTAGCTTGCTCTCTCTCTCTCTCTCTCTCTCTCTCTCTCTCTCTCTCTCTCTGTGCTGTTTTCATCTTTGGACTGCAGCTTTTGTGGGGGCAAAGAGGTGTCATAGTTCTTGGTTGCACAGTGATACACTTGATTCCAGAGGGGAAAAAGTGAACTCTTTGATCTTTCAAAGTCATCTAAAGAAGCTCCTTCCCTTGAGTTCCTAAACAAACCTCCACCGTCTCTCACATAGTTCTTTATTCCAAGATGGAGCTTGTGCCATTCTTTACCCATTAGGGCCTAAGAAATGCTATGAATTTATTGTCCTTAGATCCCCCTATCCATAACTTCATTAGATTGGCAAGTGAGTTGGGATTACATAAATATAGGTGAGTCAGGTTCATCTCTAGACTAGATTAGAGGATTGCTGTGTTATGGGGAGAAGATAAGGTGCTTGTTGGATCAAAATGTAAATTCATATTGTGGGGCATTTGGTACTCACTACTTCTACCCCTATGACTCCACCACAGTTTTGAAATGAACTATAGTGTTTGTTGTTATTATAATACATTAGATTAGAAGAAAATTATAATAGAAGCCAGGCATGGTGGCACACACCTGTAATTATTCCTAGTACTCTGGAACACTGAAGCAGGAGGACAGGAAATCCAAGCCCAGTCCGGGCAACTCAGTGAGAGTTAATAAAATCCTGTCTTGAAATAGAAAAATAAAGAAAAATCTGAGAGGTAAATGTCCTACATTCAGTCCCCGGTACTGTGGGCTATGGAGAGAAAGACAGAAAGACAAAGAGACAGAGGTACTATGATCTTACTTTCTGTTACATTTGTTTAATTATAATTGCAATTGCTTCTTTTTAAAAACTCTGCCACACTTACACATATTCCTAATTTTTCCAATGGCTCGTCATCACAGTGTATCAAGAAGCATATTTACTAGTAAGGAAAAAGATAGTAACAAGTAAGGCAAATAAAATAAGGTAATTGTAAGTCAGCATCATTAATACAAGAAATAAACAGGATAACTAGACAAAGTAATGAAGGATGGCCTCACTGAGGAAGTGACATCTGGCCTGAGACCTCAGGGGTGACAAAGAGCCTCATACATGGAAATATCTGAGCGAAGCATTCCAAGGCACAGAGCAACCAGAGCAAAAGCTTGCAAGTAGAAAAGAATTTGGCAGGATTGAGGACAGACAGGAAGCCAGTTGGCTGGAACATAATGAGCAAGGGAGAGAAGAAAGATAGAGGATAAGACTTTGGAGAGTCAGACTAAAGTGAGATCATGCAGGCTTTTTGTAAGATTCAATGGAAAGAAGGCTGGATTTTTCTGAAAGGATGTTACACAGTAAAGCAATATGATTCCTTTTTTTTAACCCCGCACTATAAACTGGGCCTGCTGGTGCATGCCTATAATTCCAGCACTCTGGAAGGCTGAGGCAAAAAGATCACAAGTTCAAGCTCAGCCTAGACAATTTTTAGCAATTTAGGAAGATACTGTATCGGAGTTTAAGAGGACAGGGGACTTGGGCTGTAGCTCAGAGCAAAAGCACTGGGTACCATCCCTGGTACTGCAAAGCAACACACACACACACACACACACACACGGTTTCTATGTTGAGCATGGGCTAGGAAGAAAAGGAGAATAAGGGCAAAAATGGAAGAATTGAAATAGGAAAGAAACCACTGACATGGTCTTCCTCATAGAAGTCCTGCAGTTTATCACCTTTGTAAAAAGAAAGAAAGAAAAGAAACTTATAAGAAACTATAGCTTTACATGATTTTTATCCCCATTTCTTTAATCAAAGTAATATTAAGTAGTGACAAGAAACAATAGATACTTAGAAACCATAAATCAAACTGACTTTTAAAAATTTCTTTCTTGTCTTTTTGAGACAGGGTCCCACCATGCAGTTCAGGCTGGCCTTGAGCTCATTTCATAGTCTAAATTGGTGTTAAACTCACAGTGATCCTCCTGCCTCAGCCTCCCGAGTGCCGGGATTGCAGGCATGTGCCACCACACCTGGCAAATCGATTTTAAAATTTTAAAAAAAGTTTTTGTCTTATCACAACCTACTATACCAAATCTCCAACTACAAATTTCAGGTATTCAAAAAATTAAGCTCTACGGAGAATTTAAACGTAAAAAAGAAACACGAGAAGCCTCCAGTCAAATGAACATTCTTGCATTCTGAAGTGACTGTTCATTTAAAAACTTGTATAAATAAATAGAAATGAAATTTGAGAATAACAATTAGGATGGGAGTATACATTCAACCTTTCATCAACTCAGCTTCTCACTTGGGCTTCTCCAGAACTCTCCGCCTTGGAGTTCTTTACGCACAGACACTCACTCTTCCACCTGGGGGTCTTTGCCCCATTCTCCATCCTGCCCTTCCTGTGGTTCTTCTGTCTGTAGGTTCCAGGTGATCCTTCCAGATGCAGCTCGAAGAAGCCTTCTCTGACCACCTTGCTGCTCTTCATAAATGTTTGTCTTTACTCTCTCTATTTCATTTTTATTAAACCCATCCTAACTCTCAGTATTTCCTTATTGATGTCTCTTTTCTCACTCTCTTTCAAAATAGAATGTCAAGTCCAAGTGAGAAAACTTTTGTTCATTTTACCATTGTTTTTCCAGTACTAGCCTGAGGGCGGAAATAGAGATGTACATGTAGAGGTAGATGTAGATGAAGATAAAGATTAATGGAAATGCCTGGATAAACACTACCATCAGTAGACTAAATATAAATTTAACTGGCTGAACTACAACACGCACTGCACTATGCCCAGTATAGGATGTGTAGATCCCTACAGTCTTCTAAGGAATGAGTCAGTTAACCACCTTCCAGACTGTTATTAGAAAGCCTAGCTACACTCAAGTTGGGTTCCCTTTTATAAAGTCCTTCAGGGCTAGCCCCAAGAAGGGACCTTAAGGTACTCATTTGGGGAAGGCTATTTGCTTCTTTTCAAAATTTTTTTTCATTTTATCTTTTGTCGTTTTGAGACAGGGTTTCACTATGTAGTTCAGAGTGGCCTTGAACTCTGTAGCCCACGCTGGCCTCGAAATCACATAGATCTTCCTCCTTCCTCAGCCTCCCGAGTGCTGGGATTACAGGCATGCACTGCCATGCCCAGCTATGTATTCATTCACTTTTGGCTGGTGAAAAATTCTTTTTTTGGATCAGAGAGTGGGAGGTGCCTGAATGACTGGGATCACCTATGTCTGGGTGTATAGTGTCTTTTGGGAGCTTCATGGCATGCAAAGGCTCTACTGAGGACCACCTGCCTGCCAGCCAGTTTTCTCTTAGGGCCCTTCTTTTTGTATTTAGCTAATGTTTAAGGCCTTCATGGGTCAGGTTTCCTCTGAAGTTGTCAATTCTTTTGGAGTCCTGTTTCTTAGCAACAGCTGGGACTCTGTCCATCCACATTGTTCTGTTTGAGCCTTGAAGCAAGCAAGATAACAAATGGGCACGGCAGCCTGCCTTTCAGTAATATCTCGTACACAGTGTTTTCCAGTATCAGTGGCTATTGATAGACAGTGTGAGGTATCACCATATTGCGGTAAGGCACAGAAAGAGATGGGTGGGAGGAATCAGAGTTTCTTAATATCATTTACTCTTCCCTACGAGAGTCCCAATTGGTAATATTTCACTTTCTTGGTGTAGTGTAAGAATTTAATGTTAGTAACAACATGGCAAAAAAGAAAAAAGAAACAATGTGGGAGAAGTTATGCTGCAATTTAACGTGCCCCCTGAGTAATTTCTTGGTGTGGTCTTACATGCTGACACCATACATGGCAGGCAGAAATGGCATCTAGGAATCCTCAAATGGGTCATTTTGAGAAAAATGCCAAATTTGCTCAAATTTACTTTCATATAGGAACCTTATTCAAAACTCCGTATAAAGCAACCTATAACTTGGACATTTAAAATGTCAAATATTTGGTTACCAAGTTCAGCCACTATATTGATTCCTAAGACACTACTGAAGACAGAATGGGTAAAAGATTCAGTGCCGTGAACTAGTGGGAAGTCCATATACCTTCTGTGTCACCCTCATTTTGTCAGTTTTAGTTTCTCCGGGATTTGTATTTGCAATTTCATCCATAGTCAACCTGGGCAGGGCTCTTTGAGTTGCAAGTATCTGACATTCACTCAAGGTAGCTTAAGCAAAGAAGATGAAATTTTATCATAATGGTACATTATGATACATAATTCAAAGATAGGGAAACAAACACAACCTTCCCAGCAAACTCAGTTCAGGAACCGGAAAGCTATTAGGAACCAAGGCAGCTATTCTATCTTTCTGACGTCAGGCCCATTTATGTACAAACACAGGGTCAAACTGCCTGAGTTTCAGTCAGTTCCACACTGAGTTAACACTCTGAGAGTATTCTTGTTCTTCACCATAGATTTTGGATTTTCAGTCCTGTCTTAATTTATATATTTTCAATTCAAACAATCAGCATCTGACAACCTTCTATCAGTCCTCATTTTAAATTCTTAGGACCATCAACCAATCTGGAGAGGGCTGAGTTGTCCAACTAGCTGCAGACAGAGGCACTGTGTCACCTAACACATGTATAGATGCTGAGGTCTATCCCTGAATGCATGTGGCATTTTTGTGATAGCAGATCATGAAGTCACAAAAAGTCCCCAAGTAAGCAACATACAGAATGTCACAAAGGGTGTGTTGTGGTTCAAAACCTTGACTCTAAATCTAGTATTTCTTTTCACGAAACAATGGAGTTGTTTATACTTATTAAGAGTATATTAGGTAGTTGACCCTGTATTTAACAAAACATTTGAGACACAAGACTTCAAGTAGTTAAAATTTAGCTTGCCTGGTTTTTATTTCGTCTTAGTTTTAATTTTTGAAAATCAGAGTATTAACCCAGCAAGATGGTGGTCACCTGTAATCACAAATACTTGGGAGGCTGAGACAGGAGGATTGAAAGTTTGAGACCATCCTGGGCAACTTAGCAAATTAGTGAGACTCTATCTCAAAATAAAAAAGTCTGGAGATATATAGTTCAGTGTGAAGGTCTTGAGTTTAAGTTGCAGAACCAAAATATATAAATTTTCTTATCAATGGAACTACACGGTGTAAATTCTTTGTGTCTATTTCACTCAACTCAATGCTGTGAATTCATCCATGTTACTTCATTGCTGAATAATATTCTATCACATAATATACTTTATCTAGTTTGGGGTTATAATCAATCAAATTGCTACAATATTTTTATACAAAACTTTCAGCTGATACATGCATTTACTTCATTGGGTATAGACTTAGGAGTAAGATTGTTAAATTATAAGATAGGTATAAGTTTAGCTATACTGGATGTTGTCTATCAATTTTCCTAAGTGGTTGAAACCATTCAAGACAGTAAGACTTTCAGTTGCATATTATTTTTATACCAAAAATAACATTGCAATCAGTCTACTATGCAATTCGTATTTTTCCTTCTTTTTTGTATTTATTAGTTCTACAATATGTTTTTTATTTGAAACATTTTTGTCGCAGTGGTGATTTTAGTGGCTGTTGTGAGGTAGAGTAGATCCTTGTTCATTAGCGCCCTTATCCAAACATAACCCCCTAGGAATTGATATTTGATTAAAACATACCACGTGGCTTGCCATCTTTTGCTGGAGGGGTCTCAACAGGGCCACTGCTGTCATTTTGAGCCGGCTGATTCTTTGCTGAGTGAAGGAAGGATCTGTCTGGTGCACGGTAGAATCTGCAACCATGGCCCCAAACTGCGACGTATGCATCACTAGCAACAACTCCCAGCAACTTGTCCTTTATGAGAGTCGCAAACAATTCCAGACTTCACCAGATGTCCTATTTGGGACAAAATGCCCCATTCAACTGCCATCACGAATCATCATTTTGTAAGTAAGTGCCCTGGCCTCTCCACACTTCATCTAAACAAAATAAGATCCAGTGTTTTCAAAGTTAGTTGGATGGTATCTGTGATTTTTTAACACAGTAGGAAATGAGAATCACCTGGGAGAGCTTTTAACAAATATCTACGCCAACTTCAGAAAAATGATACAGACTCACTTGATGTGAACGTTTTATTATCACAAAGCTTCTCAAGTAATTCTAAATTCTGACACAGTTGAGAACTACTTTCTATGCCTATCACTCTTTCCAGAAAAACACACTTTAAAAAAGATTTCAACCAAGGAGTTTTTCAAGCATTAGTCAAGGATGAGGCATACATTTGGGAGAGTAGGGGACTCTTAGAAACTCTCAAAACACCAATTAAGTGACCATCTATAGTGACCAGTAACTGTAAACACAGTTGTTTAGTTCCTGGCTGGAAAAAAAAATAGAAAAAGCTATTTTTTCATATTAGACTTGAAACATTCATACACTTCTTTGAATGATTACTATGGGCTAATCTTTCAGTTTTATTTTTTTGCTTGGGAGTTTCAGATAAGCTTTTGCTATGTACTCCATGCTGGCCTCCAATATGCTTTTTGGCCCAAGCCAACCTCAAATTTGCAGTCCTCCTGCCTCAGCCTCCTAAATGTTGGGATTAGAGGCATGTGCCACATATCTGGCCCTCCTAGTTAATTCTTACACTCAGTTCTTCTCTCATGTATGCAACCTCTTGGAAAACTTTCCCACAGTCTTTGGGACAACTTATCTTTTGTTAAAGCAAACAAATCTAATAGGATCAACTTTACAGAGCCATCAGTATAATCTTCAAAGTCCTCAGAAACAAAAATATCCTACTATCTCCCCAAAGTCAAATCCTCTGAAAGATTTATCAATTTAAAAAATTTTAAGTAGTTTGTGTTTGCAGTACACAATGTTTACATTCATCACGGGGAGTTGGCATGCATTCATGGCATGTCTTCATTACTTCTTCCTCTCATCTTTTGGTTCCCTTCTAATTTGCAAAAGATCTTCCTGTTTTCTATTACCTTTTATTTTGCTCTTTAAAAATTATTTTTATTTTGAGCTTCTTAAGAAGGAGAAACCATGAGATGTCTAAACTTGAGTGCCTGATTTATTTTACCTAACACCTGAAAGAGAAATTTAGATTGATTCTATTTCTTCATCATTTATCATATTCCACTCCAATCTGGTTTTTGGCCTCCTTACTTCAAAAACAACAACAGCAACAAAAAACTCTTGCTAAGGTAAATAATGACCAGCAGGTCATCAAATCCAGTGGAAATTTTTCAAGCCTTATTTCATGTGATTTCTCAGAGACACCTGACACTATTCACCACTCCTTCCTTGACACACTTACTCATTTGTCTTCAGAGAGCATCACAATATACTTCTGGTGAGTGCAATTTCTCAGCTCATTTTCCTCTACCTGGCCAAAATAGAATTGTGTACGCTAAACTGTTTTCAAAGTCTACATCATGTATACTCTTAAGACTTTAACTTTTTTCCCCACACACTTACCTGCTTTTATTTCAGTCTAAATCTCACTTCTCAGGTCCACACTTTTCAGTGAAAACCTCTTGGTTAACTCAAAGACAACAGAAGTAAATCAACCAAATGATCTCCCCACCTACCCATCTTCAAACACATTCATATTCAAGAGTGTCACTATCATTCCACTATAATTGTCCAAATTCCCACCTCTTCCTAACACTAAATCCAATCCCATCATTGGAGGTCCCATTCAATCCAGCTATTCCCCTCCTGAGTATTTACCCAGAAGAATTGAAAACATCATACCACAGTAATATATGTGCACCTATGTTTATAGCAGCATAATTTGTAATAGTTAAATCTTGGAAACAACACAAATGCCTATCAACTGACAAATGAATAAGAAAGATGTGGTATTTGTATACAATGGAGTATTACTCAGCTATAAAGAAGGCTTTTGTGGGTAAATGCATGCAACTTGAGACCATTCTCATAAGTGAAATAAATCAAATTCACATGTGTAAATATCATCATAGTGTAAAAAAACCTGAAAAAGTAATAAGATCCAAAATGTACAATAGATGTTGTGAGAATGGAAGTGAAAGTTCTCGAAAGAAATTCGACGGGGGAAAGAATATACATATATGCAATATAACTATACTACTAATCTCGGTAAATTCATCAAAAAAAGTTGTGCTCTCATTGTTTGTTTGATCATTTTATGCCTAAATCTTGTAACCTGAACAACTATTTCTAAGATAACATTATGCAATATATTAACTAGTGTTAATTTCTTGTTTTTTTTCAAATTCTGTATCATTTCTTTTGTTTTTAAAATTAAAAAAAATCGAATACCACCAAATCTTAGCTACTACTTTCTACAACCACTACACTACCTGGCTCAATATGTCACCTCTATTTTTTTCTGCCAAATCCATCTAACTTGGAATATTTTGATAATATTCCTAAATCCATAATGTACTTTGATATTTTCTTTTGGATTTTCAGCTAGAGTAAAATTTTCAACTTTCCAATGTCATCAAATTACCACCCAGGTTAAAACATTCAGTGGTTTCTCACCATCTTGGGGAAGCTGCTTCTTTACCTAGACACTGGGACTTGAAGGGGCTGGTCTTTCTGTAGACTCATCTTACTCACCTGTTGCTTGCTACAGCAGTACAAGGCTTCTTGCAGCTCCTCATAGCTTGGGTGACAATGTAATTTACCACCCGAACACTTTTGAGATAGGGTCTCACACTAAGTTGTCCCAGCTGGTCTTGAACTTGTGGTCCTTCCGCTGTTCAGGTGGGAGTTCAGGTGTGCACCACCTCACCAGGCCCAGACACTTCCTAGAGACACTTACAGCATGCATCTTAAAGTGAGCAAGGCCTGATACTGGTGAACTGAAAAGTATGCCTCATTTCTTTGGCCCCAGAATTTTTGGTCCCATTGCTTCTTCTACCCATAAGCATCTCACTTTGCCTTTCTAATTTGTACTAATTCCTTGGTTATCAAAGTATGTCACTTTCTTAGGGGACACTTTCCCCTAAGTATTATAGATTTTCACAGCACAGTCCTTCATGCTACTTTTCTCACTTGTGATTTATACAGTGCGTTTCCGCACTAGACTCTCAAGTGTTTTTGCTCTAGCAGAATGTCTGGTATGCAATACTTTCTTCCGTATGTATTACGTGGCAATACAATGTATTAAGGACACAGAGAGGCTCTGTGCTCAAAGATTTCACAACATAGCCTAAAACAAATGCTGAGCCAGGCATGGTGGTGCATGCCTGTAATCCCAGCACTCAGGAGACTGAGGCAGGATTGTGAGTTTGAGACCAGCCTGGGATACAATGTGAGCTCAGGGCCAGCATGAACTGCATAGAGAGACCTTGTCTCAAAAACACAAAACCAAAACAAAACAAAACCCTAACCCACACAAATGTGCTGTATTGCAGTACAACCATGATGCAATGACAGAATGTTCAATTCTACGTCCTGAAAGGTAGGTAGGTCAGAGAGCTGTCTGAAGTCTCAAAAGGCGTCAGCACACTGAGTCAGCATGCTCAACAGTCCTTGACTGTTTACCTACACAACCCTCCAAGAGACTGACCTATCCTAGAAGGCTTTTATCCATTTACAACGGGAGATACCTTTTCAATGACCTGAAGTGTATTTCCTAAGTGTCAAGTGTTCACTAGGAAAGACGGATGCAGTGGTGAGGTCAGACCAAGAAAAGGCTAAGTAATTAAAATATCATGTATGTATGATACCCACATCCATGTTTATATGATACAAATAATTTACATATTTAGCTACTTAAATGTCTTTTTACTGTATAGAAACAATTCTTTTTTTTTTTTTGAAACAATTTTCTAAGTAGAGGAAGTAGAGTGTTTGAATCCATCCAATATCTGATAGATTTTTACAGTTGCTTCTCAGTATCATTTCTAAGTAGTTTCTCTTTGAGCTTCTGTGATTAAAAATGTATCAGTTAAGCGCTAGGTATGTGAGGAACCAAGAGTTAGTAATCCCAATTATTTAGGACTGCTGAGGTAGGAAATTTGTGCTCAGGAGTTCAGGGCCAAGTCATGTATCACAGTAAGACTCCACCTCTTGAAAAACAAAAAAGGACTTAACAGTCAAAATCCCCAGATACAGTGGCCATACACAAGATGGATGAGCTGCTGGTGGGTAACAACAATCTGGGAAAATTTCCCAAATGCGTTCTAGAAATTCTCATATTAAAAGACAGTGGATGGGATAATCAAGCACATAATCAGGATAACGCTTCCTAGACGATGGCCTCCTGTCCCCTGCCTGATACTAAAAACCATAACTCCTTGCGTATACTTTTTACTAGAAAAATAGAAAATGTACAGTGAACCTTCACTATGACAACTGAAAACTTTCATGAGTTCTACTTGATGGACTTTGTAAATTTAAGTACATATTTGGAAAGATTTTCCTGTTTGGCAAGGACTTGGGGGATGATGTCACAGGTTAAGATTCTACTAGTGCTCCAACTTAAAATGGGGCTGCCTCAATAGAGAGAGAGCTGGGGATGTAGCTCAGTGTGAAGGCTCTGGGTTCAACCTCTCATCACATGCACATGATACATGCAACACAATTAACCTACTGAAAGTGATGGCTTAGCACCAGTGTCAAGCCTCTATGTGGTAGTGGTTCGCCCTTGTGATCGCCTGGCTGAGAAGCTGCAGCTCACTGCTGCTGCCCAGCACTGGTCATTTACTGCATGCCTTCAGTCCAGGGAAAGAGCAACACTGAAAAAATAGTATTTTTTTTTTTGAGATGGGGTCTCACTATGTAGCACAGGTTGGCCTTGAACTTGCAGGATCCTCTTGTCTCAGCCTCCAGGTGCCCAGATTCCAGGCGTGCCCCACTCACCGTTCAAAATTTTAAGCAGTCTCTACTGGATGTGTATTACTTTTACATCATCATAAAGTTGAAAACAGTAAGCTGATCCATCTTAAGTTGGAGACTATTTTAATACTGTTTTAGTGGCAACTTGTTTGCACTTTTTTCCAGGCAAAGAGAACATGATTATAAAATGTAATTCCTATCTTGGCATTCAAAACATCAGCAGAAGAGCAAGAGATACTATTCTACTTATGTTATATACTTCACAATTCCAGAGAGGTAATTTTCTGTCTGTCCCACTGAGGAGTACCCACTGCCTACTCAGTGGGTCCTCGAAAGTAAAGATCCATAAAACGCTGTTTCAGACACTGTAAATTATTCCTAAGGGACATGGAATTTTTCAGATGAGAACTTAAACAGTAATAAAAACTTCCTGATTAATGTTAATTTTGGGGATTTTTGCTATTTACATGTTAAAATTATCAGTGTTTGTCTATTGTTTTTAGCACCAGTAAGCAAAAATAAAGACAATTCAATCAAACTGAAAGACTTTAATTATGTAAGTAAAAAAATCATTCAAGAAATACTTTTGCATTCCTACTGACTTTTAAAAAATACCAATCTGGCAAGATTGTTGCAATTTCCCACCTACTTTTATTTCTCCATATTCTTAGCAATCATTCTGAAATTTTGCAAAGCAATAAAGTATGTTATGATTTTACTTGAAATATAATTCTCCAAAGATCAGGGGGTTTTTTGGTTTGTTTGTTTTGTGCTGGGGATTGAACTCACGAAGGTGCGCGCTTGCAAGGCTGGTGTTCACGCCGTTGAGCTAAATCCCCAGCCCCAAAGATCAGTATTTTATAAATCTGGCAAGATATATTTCTGAAAAAAGTCGTTAGAGCTCTTCATGTAGACTAGTAGTGTATCAGAGGCACAGTATTTTTAAAAGGTTTGATACATGCTTTCAGAAAACATATAAAACAGACTGTCTATACAGTTCTTTTCTTAACATGACATGATACAATGTAGTTATAATTGACTTTATTAACTGAATACTTCTGATTACAAAGTAATTTACCTGTATGGTTAGTATTTTCTGTAATTTTAATTTTGTATTTACCAATCTGGTAACATAAATAAAGGCACAGGAAACTCCCATAATTTTATGACGTTAATATAAAGCTAAATATTAAAGATTAGCACCGAGTTCATAATACGTTAGGGACTTCAGAAACGTAGATTTGTACGACGTTGTTATTCCTCACAACTCAGCATTAGAGCTACTTAATATCCAGGGTTAAAGAGAAAGAGAGAGGAAAAAGAGATAATGATGTTCCATTTTGTTTCACTATTCAATGGCTCGCAAACAACACAGTACTTTTTCAATAGGGCCCTACTCTCCCAGGATAAATATGCTCCTGAATATAACGAGCACATATTTGGAGTTATATTTGGAGCTCTCCTTGAAGGTTCTAGACCAAACTAGTTAAGCAAATACTTCCCAAACGGGAAAATAATTATTTTGAGAATGGATGTTAAGGCACTCAAACTCGACTCTTTACACCAACTCCAACGACAACAGAAAGGGATTAGAAAGTTGTAAAAAATTATCTTTAACCTCTAGGGATTCGCTAGGTATCTGCAGATTCGAAACACAAACGCTGTGTGAAAGAACGCTGATTAAGAAAAAAAAAAAAAAACAAAAAACAAAAAAACGCTTTCAACCAGAAAGCCAGGCGGAGGGGCGCGAGCGCGCTGGAAGATACAATGTTGCCAGCGCACCGCCAGGCCGCAGATACAGTTATAAAAGAAACTGTCAACTAAACCGCAGCGCGCTCCCGAGCCAGTTACCCGCGTCCCTCGAGAGCGCGCTTTTGTTCTCTTGCGATTCGTCACGGCACCCTTTAATCCGCCCTCTGGGGGGGACCCAGGGAGCCTCGGCAGCACGGCGCTCTTCGGATCCCGGCACCGATCACCCGCGAACGCGGCCCGGCGGCGTCCCGGTCCGGGCCGTCAGCAGCACAGCGGCTTCCTTTTCTGCGGCTCGGCCCGCGCAGGGCACGGGGCCAGGCGCCGCCCTCGCCCGCGGGTTGTCCGGGCGTAGGAGGCGGCCGCAGTTGCCCAACAGTGGCGCCCCGGCCGTCCGGTGTGACGCAGCAGCGCGCTCGGCCCGGGGAGCGGAGCCCGCCAGGTCTGGCCAGGCCGCAGGAGGCGCGGGCGAGGCCTGGCGACCCGGCCCCGAGCGCCCCGGCGCGGAGCTACCGCTGCCGCCGCTGCCGCTGCGTCTCCTCGCAGTCTCCATCTCCTCCCTCTCCCGTTTCGGTCTCAGCCTCTCGTCCCGCGCGAAGGCCTCGCGCAGCCGCCCGCAAGACAGACAGCCGCGCTCGCACACGCAGCGGGTGAGCCCTCAGCTCCTACTTCCAGGAGTCCGGCGACGGGCCACTGAGGGCAGCCACCCGAGAAAGGATCAGTCGGCCACAGCCTGCGACAGAGTAGGATAACTTCCGCGCGGCCGGCTTACGTACGCGCGCCCGCCTGCGCGCGCGCACACCCCAAAAAACGCCCGCCCCGGCACCAATCGCTACCAATCGCTGCTTCTCCACGCCCACGACTCCACAGCATAGCTCCGCCCAACGCCCGCGCGCCGGCCCAAAGGGCTCAGCGCGCGCGCGGCCGCCCACCACACGGCTTGCAAGGAAGGGGAGGGAGCCGAGGCGCTGACGTCGCGCGGGAGGCGGAGGCGACGGCGACCTCGGTGGCGGCGGCGGCGGCTACGACGAAGACGGTTGCGCTCGCTTGCTCTCTCGGCGTCATGGCGGCTGCCGGGGGCCGATAAGCGGCGGGAGCGGGAGCGCGCGCACGGCGGCGGCGACGACTCGCTACTTCTCGCTCCGGCCGCCTCGGCCTTCGGTGCTTGGATAATGAATTGATTGTTGGAGCCGCTCCGCAGGGGATCGCGCTTTGGTGCCGCGGGCCGGGGCTTCCCCTTCCCCCTCACGGACTCCTGCCCAGCCCGAGACGCCTGGAGCCCGAAGACTCGGCGGCGGAGCTCGCGCGTGGGCCCGGGCGCGGGGGAGGCCGCCCACCGTGCCGGCTCTCAGCGAGCAGCGAGCCGGCTCCCTCCGCCCCGCCGAGCCCGCCCGGCTGCCGGTGAGACAGGAGGCGCGGGGAGCGGGCGGCCAGGCCGGGGCCGCGGGGCGGGGGTGGCGGCGGCGGCGGCGGCGGCGGGCGAGGCTGGGGCGGCGGGTGAGGCTGGGGCGGCGGCGGCCGGGCGCGGGGGGCGTGGGAGCGGCGGGCGCAGGCCGCGACCGCGGAGCGCATCCCGGCCGAGGCCGCCGGCCGTCTGTCTGGGGACGGCCAGGCCGCCGCGGGAGAGGGGGTGCGAGCGCTCGGCCCCGCAGCCCGGCCCCAGCACGTGGGGAGCGCGGGGGGCCGGTGGCGCTGCGCGAAGTTTGAGGCGGGAAGCGAGCGCGGCTGCGGGCCCGGGGCGGCGGGGAGCGGGCTGCCGCCGAGCCAGGCTCAAGCCCCTCCCGTCCCGCTTTGCAAACTTCGTGGGAGCGGAGCAACTGCTGGAAGGAGCAGGGAAAGAGGGTTAGCGATGCGGTGCAGAGTTATTTATGGTTGAGACGGAGAGCTGCGTGCCGCGGCTGGAGGACCTGGGCTGCTTTAAAGGGTCTCCGTGGGGAGGGCTGGCGGAGAAGGGGGCGAGGGGGAGGGAAGTCACAGTGCACGGGGAAAGCCATTTTGAGGGCAAAAGGAAGGTGAAAGGGAAAGAACGGAAAGTGAACTTTCTTCACGGAGACTTTCGGGAAGGAGGTTAGTTCGTGTACTTTGGGGTTTTTAGAGACCTAGATGTTTAACAGTTGAGATTTTTAGCTAGGGTTGGAATTCACGTTTACCATTAGGGATGAACGTTGAGTTGAGTGGTTACTTTTTAGATAACCTGTTCTTGCAGAAGGTCTACTGGACTGAGATCTGGAGTACTAAAATCCTGTTATAGATGCAATTTGTTAGGATTGAGTTGGCAACTGCCTGTTTCTCCTTTTTTGGTGGGGAGGGGGTTGTTGTTTTGTGGAATGGGAGTAGTGATAGAAGTGATTCTTTTTGCTGAGGTCGGAGGACAACTCTGCTGCTCTCCGGCTGCTGTCTTGGTACTTTCTGGCTGGGGAAGGATCTGACGTCTCCTTCCCCCGCTTCTTCCTCTCCCTCCCCTGCCAGAGACCTCCTTTGTTTATTCGTGGATGGCTTGTAGGTGACTCTCCAGTGCCGTGCTGCAATTTTGAGAGGTGGAAATACTGTGTCTCGGTCCATTATTTTTTGCTCCAAATCTCTTACTTTCACAATTATACTATGTATTTTGGTACCTGTTTTTTTCTCTTTGGAATTTTGTAACTCCAAACTGCCCACATAATTTTTTTTTTCACCCCACTATGAGTTTGCATGCGAAAGAAGACTTTTTATTTTGACCTGTGCATTTTTGCTAGGATTATATGATAGTTATTCTTTTCTCACGTGAGCATTTTTAAGACTTAGCCTCACTTGGGTAATGAAATTCTTAGTGATAAGAATTAGGACTTCTTCTCTTGACCAAGTTATCAAATAAGATTCCATTTTCTGTTCTTGTTACCTAGTATATCGCTGTTTTGTTAATGTACGTAAATATTGCTGTGTAGTGGCAAGTCTCAAAGTTTTATCACGCCAAAAACACTGTAATTGCTTCTTTCAAAGATATATTAGTGACCAAATTCTAGAACGTAATTAGGAATGAAGTTAATAGAAGTCTAGATATTTTAAGTAAAAGGGCTCCACCCCTTCCTTACAACCTCTGTCTGATTGGCTATGTAGATTTCTACATGTTCTAAACAGGGCTTACCTTTTTTCTACAGGAAATGTTCTTATTTTGTTAATGTTTTCCTTAGGTAAATCAAAGAGGGTCCCAGGAAGTCTGTGAAGAAAATTCATCTGTGAATTTTTTATATTCAAGGAGGAATCAGTACTTTTATTCATCTTTTAAACTGAAGATTTATATTTTATTTTGAAACTTCTTGATATTTACAATGAATGGACACAGTGATGAAGAAAGTGTTAGAAATAGTAGTGGAGAATCAAGGTAAGCAAGCACTTTACTGTTTCTTGCTAGGAGAATTGAAAATTTTTTTTTTTAATATTGTCTTACATAAAAGTTTCTACTGTTTGAAGCTTCATGAACATTATACATTTTAGTTATTTTCTAACAAAGATATGCAGGTAACTTTTGGAAAGTTTTGATTTAGTTAAATCTACTTGCAGGTTTGTATTGTTGGAGGTAGTAAATAAAACTGGAGCAAGCAAAAAATTTAAATTGATTTTTAGTGGAATTGTCAAATAAATGCAATAAGAATTACTACTCTCATCTTTTCTCTGGAATTTTATCTTCAGCACCTGTGCTGTCCAACGTTGTAGCTACTAGCCACTTATGACTCTTTAAATTAGATTCAACTTACACAACATTCAAAATTTATTGTCACACTTGACATTTCAAGTTATAAGTAATCACATATGAGTAGTAACTACTACATTAAACAGGACAGACAGAAAACTTTTTTTCATTTTTTGAGACAGAGTCTTGGTATGTAGTCTAACCTGGCCTTCAATTCACTGTGTAGCCCAAGCTAGCCTGGTGCTCATAGTGATCTTCCTTTCTCACGTTCCTGAATCCTGGGATTACCTGACCTGAAAACTTTTCTGTCATTGCATGAAGTCTGAGACAGATGTGATCTCCAGCTTTAATTACCTGTTTATAAGTTAGAGTTTTTACTTGGGTCTTTTTTTTTAATTTGTATTTTTTTATCTTCTGTCTTGATGTTGGTTTACTATGTAGTCCATGCTGGCTTTGAAATCATCATCTCCTGCTTCAGCCTCCTGAGTGCAGAGATTGTAAATGCATACCACCATGTTTGGCAAGGGCCATATCATTTCAAAGAAAATCTGTAGTTTATGGAAATACATTTTTCAAGAGGGTAGTAAATTATTAAGCCATTTTTGTGTGTAAGAAAAGTTCTTTGCTTCCAAGGACTCTTAAAATTCTTAAGTATCTCCCAAATTTTGCATTATCCATACATTAATAATATAACCTGTATTCACCTGTTATATTTAGAAATTAGTAAAGTGAACACTGGACTCAGTTCCCAATGACTTATCCTAGTTTTACCATGTAGCAGCTATGTGAATTAGTGAATTACTTTATCTCTTACTCTGATTTTTACTTCAGTAAAATAGAAGTTGCTTGCACCTTAGTAATCTTGAGGATTAAATGCTACATATAAAGATTTCTGATATAATTAAACATTCTATGGCTGGGCATGGTGGTACATATCTGTAGTCCCAGCACTCAGGAGACTGAGGCAGGAGGATCATTATGAGTTCAGGGCCAGCCTGGTGTAAAAAGTGAGTTCAAGGCTAACCTGAACTGCATAGTGACAGAAACATGTCTCTACATGACAGAAAACCCAAAATCCAACATTTGTTAATTGTAATGAGCATCGTGTTTTATGGGACATAGGATACTACATAACAAACAAATTACAGTGATGGAGAAGTGGGAGAGATAAGAAACAGGAAAGTTGGCAGGGTTTAAGAAGAAAATGTTGGAAGCTGGGTGCAGTGGCACACCCTTGTAATCCCAGCTCTTGGGAGACTGAGGCAGGAGTATCATTGTCCATTTGAGACCAGCCTGGGCTATACAGTGAGTTCAGGGCCAGCCTATACTACAAAGTGAGACCCTGTGTCAAAAAAACCATACATATACACACAAAAAATGTGGAGTAGAAAATGCTTTTGATCTGAAACTTGAAATTCTTTGGCTGTGCTAGGTATACCTTAGCTTTTACAGGCCAGTTAGATAACCGGAAGAACGTAGATAGAGAATCAAGTAAAATGCATTATTTAGGTGCACAAGCCAAGGTCTGGGAGTTATAGAACCTGAGTTGACAGCATATTTACTGTAACTAGTTCTTCTGTGATTTCCCCAACTAAAATGAGAAGGGTTGAACTCATTTTGAAGATTAGTCCTGACCTTAGTTGTCAAGTATAAAAGAAAAGCTGTGGACAGAAGTGTTGTACTAGGATCACAAGAGGTGAGGTTAAATTAGAAAACGTCCTGAGTCTCAGTTTTGATTAACATTTTTGTAGAGGTACTGATTGTAGTAACTGAATAGAACATAGATCACATTGTCTGCATTCTCTTACTGATGAGCGGTGAACTGGCTATTAGAAGTATCCAGAGGAAACGCAGGCACCAGGCTACTTACAAAATAGCAAGTGAAATACACAGGAGATGGCTCGTTGGTATATTCTGACCACTTATTCTAATAATCTTTTATGTATTTTGCTGACATAATTCAAGCAAGGAGAAATAATTGATAACCTGATTTTGATAGTACAGGTGAAAAAAATTCTGGGAAATTGTGTTTGCTTAAAAGCATTGTTTTACAATGCATACTTATTTTTAATGATTGCAAAGCATATTTACCTAATTGCTTCGACTCACTAATTTTATCACGTAGGTTTTGTTTACTTCTTACAGTGTGATTATTGAGTTACCTAGTTTTTGTAGTGGCTTTGAATTTATCAGCAATAGAGAGACTTGCTTCTTCTTTGTCTTTTCTTTCGTGTTGCTGTTTTGCTTTTTGCGTTGGTCTTGTTAACACGCAGTTCTACTCCCTCTCCCAAAAGATAGTACAGAGAGAGAGATTGCCTGGTTAAAACATCAAGGACGGAAGATTCATGCAGCTGTACTGTACATGAGTACAGAATAATGAGATAAGACATTGTGCTGTCTTTAAAGTTGTTATACATTGTAAATGGTTGAGGATTTTATTTTTATTGGCTGGAACTTTAAAATGTACTTTTGCTTCATAATTTCCTTTTTCCTTTGCCAAAGTTTATGAAATCAAGTAGAATTAAGCAAGATGTCAGTTGGTATTTTTAATCGGTAAAGTTAAATTTCTACTAAGAAAAAAATGGTTGTTTTCTTTCTTTCTTTTTTTTTTTTTGTACCAGGGATCCAACTCACGACCTCATGCTTGCCCAGGCAAGTGCTTATGCCACTGACCTAAATCCCTGACCTTCGGTGTCATTTTTTTTAGTTCTTTTTTTTTTTTTTTTTTTTTTTGTAGCGAACTACTGGATTGAAAGAATACCCAGGAAAAATAGGTTTTCTTGGCTATGTCATAACTGACAATTTTGACGCTTATTTACAAAGAAATGTGGGTCAGGATGCACCTGTGGAACAGTTTTAGCTCAATATATAACTGAACTTAAGCTTTCTAAAGAAAATGCTCAAAGATTTAAAAGCATTAGTTTCTGCCTGTGTTTACTTGTGCTATTTATGAATGAGTTTTTCAAATCCTGGTTAGACTTTATGTCAAAGTTACAATGATTGATGATTAATTCCATTAGACTTATGGATAAATTATAAGGGTATTCTAAAAATATAACGAATACTTAATATAAAAAATTTTTAAACTCAGCCCAGTAAAAGACACATGGGATAGTAGATTTACGTATGTGAGAAGAAAGAATAATTTATGGAGGATTCATGGCAATGTGTCTTTCACTGTAATAAAGAATTTTTTTTGTCTTGTTGAGACAGAGTTTTGCAGTGCAGTTCAGGCTGCCTTTGAACTCACTTTGTAGCCCAGGCTGGCCTCAAACTTGTGGTGGATCTTTCTGCCTCAGATTCCTTAGTGCGGAGATCACAGGAACTCACCACGAGTTGCCTGCTGTAATAGAGTTTTTAGCATTCTCTATTATCGATCAACCATTTATGGAGGTCCTTGTCAAATCAAAACATTGTGATGTCTCTTCACCCATGTAACTTCTAGTTCTTTCCCACAGTAAAAAATGACCATGAGAGGTGAACATTTTGAATCCAGGCAGCTACTGTAAAGCAACTAAAAGACTCACAAAAGAAGGTTACACAGCGAAAAGGAGCAGGAATGATGGGATAAGTGTATTTGTAGTTGAGATCAGTATTTTGAGGAGAGATTAATGGCAGTGTGTCTTTTATTAACACATTTAAAAATTAACATTTTTCCGTCATATCTCTTAGCTGAAATACGTGACATTTTCCTTAATTTTTAGATGATTGATACATGCTGGCATGTGGATGAAATTTTCAGTAGTTTAAGTTTGTCCGTGGACATTTATGTATTTATTCAAATCACTTTGGTCTTTATACATAGTATGCTTCTGAATGATTCTTACAGAGTAGGGAAAGATGTTGGTGACGTGCTTTAATAATCTTAACCATTTCAAATTAAGCTGTAGTTGATATTTTAGGTTTTTTTTTTTTTTTTTCTTTTTGGTACCGGGGATTGAACTCACGACCTCGCGCTTGCCAGGCAGGCGCTTAAGCCAGTAAGCTGAATCCCTGGCCCTTGTAGTTGATATTTTAAAATGAGATTTTTCACTGTAACTTTCTGTAGCGTTAACAGTGTTTGATTTATGTTGATGTGTTGTAAACAGGCATATTTTACATTTACATAGAGGATACTCTATGTCGTACTAAATTTCTTGGCTTATAGAAAATATTTTACTAATTGTTTTATGCTTCAAATATCCCGTGTGAGCTTGAGCTTCTTTAAAGTGCTGGGGAGACAGAGATGTGGTGGACAGTGACTGGGACATAAAATCACTAGAAATGTTCTGAGTGAGTTTCTTCTTGTCATACTCATCACCCTGATCTGAATGGTATGAATTGTACACATTTATTTGATTGTCATACAACATCCCATAACTATTATTTAGTTACACAGAAACTATTACATGTTTCCATGTGGACATACCTGTAATTTCAGCTTTCTGTGAGGCTGAGGCAGAAGAAGCCCCAGTTCAGGCCCAGTCTGAGCAGTTTAGCAATTTAGTGAGACTCTGTCTCAAAAAATTTTAAAATGAGCTGGGGATGTACTTTAGTGCAAAATCTTTGAGTTCAATCCCTGGTACCACAAACACACACACACACATAGTTGCATACACAATTGTGTGTTAATAAAAAAGAAACATTTAAAAAGCAAAATCTGTCACAAATTCTCAAATAGAATTACCAAGTTAAAATTTCCTCTAAAAATACTTAAAATCATTAACATTTGGGGTGTGTTGTAGTGTGATGATACATGCCTGTAATGCTAATATTTGGGAGCCTGAGTCAGTAGGATTTCTAATTTGAGGCTAGACTGAGCTGCATAGGAAGACCCTAACTTAAAAAAAAAAAATCAGTTTTTTGGGTTTGTTTGTTTGGTTGGTTTTTTTTGAGACAGGGTCTTGCTTTGCTCTTCAGGTTGGCTTTAGGCTCACTGTGCAGCCCAGACTGGTCTCCTTGCAGTGCTCCTGCTACCTACCTCGGCCTCCCTACTGCTGGGATTACGGGAGTGTACCACCACACCCGGCCAATCAGTTACTTTCTTTTTTTTT
>PVJX010002859.1:0-119536 GCA_004027295.1 Dolichotis patagonum | reverse complement strand
CCGCTTACGAGGTCTTGAATATATCTCTTTATGTCCGCTAATGCTGTGTTTGATGTTGCATTTTTGCTGCCCTCAGTCTCTTTTGTATTTACCTCTCCTGGATCAATGTTCTTAGGGTTGGGGGCTGGGAGTGTTTTCTTATTTCTCCCTTTCGTCATGTTTTTGGTTCCTTCCATACAAGTGTACAGTGTAATTCCCAAACCCTTTTCTTGTTGTTTAAGGCTCCTCTAGAGGGTGCAGGCTAGGAGCTTTAGCCCTCTTCAATAGGTTATCAGAGATTAGAGTTCACCCAGGGGCAGTGTGCGCTAGCTCCTCCCTTCTGGGCCAGTCAACCTTTGCAGGCCTTCACTGCGTCAGTGTACACTGATCTCAGGGAAGTAACTGGGTCCCCGCCAGGGGTGTGGCCTAGTCCAAGCAGATTCCACCAATCAGCTCAGCAAGGGGAGTAACCAGCTGAAGCCACTTCCTTATGGAGTTAGGGCTGTCCTGCCCAAATCCAACATGTCGTCCAGTCGGTTTCCCCTTTCCCATGGAAGGGTCTTATTCCCATCACTCACCGTGTCCCCGAGACCTGCTGGACTGTCTGACCTCCGACTTCAGCGCGGCTGAGGTGGGAATTCACGGTGCCTCTGGGTGGGTTGTGTGCAGTGCCGGTCCCGGCGAGCTGCACGCCGGGCTGTTCAGCTCCAGGCTCCGGCGGCTCAAGCCAGTTGCTTTGGCTCGGATCGCTTGTTCAGGTTGGGCGGAATTCAGGCGTCTCGAGGCGGGTGCCGTGCTTGCCGATCCTATCTTCACTAATAGTAGCCCCAGGACGTCATATTCAAGTGGGTTTTTGCGCTTTAGTTTCTTCTGTGTTGTGAGAGTCTGTCTGTCTCTGTTTGGGTCTCTCCAGGGTGTTTTATTCTGGCATTTGAGCTGTCTCTCTCAGAGAGGGTCTCTCTCCTGCTACCTACCAGTCCGCCATCTTGTCTCTTCTTCATGTCTCCAATCCTTGCTGACGGTTGTTATTGTCTGTCTTTATGTTATAGCTACTGTCCAGGGTAGGAACTGTGGTGTCTTATTGTCGTGGTCTAACACCTGACAGTGTGGAGCACCTTTTCATGTGCACGTTGGCCATTGTATATCTACCTTGGTATAGCATCTGTTCAGAATCTTCGCCCATTTTTAAATTGGGGTATCTTTTATTATTGAGTTATAAGGTGTTCTTTATATATTCTAGTTACATGTTCCCCATTAGGTATGTTATTTGCAGAAAATTTTTCACTTTCTTGATGGCATCTTTTGAAAAATTGGACTTTAATTTCAGTGTAGTCCAACTGGTCTATTTTTTTTTTCTTTCATTGCTTATGCTTTTGGTATCATGTCTAAGAAGTCATTGCCTAATGCAAGATCAGAGCATTATGCCTTGGTTTTCGTTTAAGAGTTTTATAGTTTTAGGTCTTCAATCTTTAACACCAGTTTTTAGCCTTGGTTTTTGAGGGTTTTTTTTTTTTACTTTGAGCAGAAATATCATCAAAAGACTGTTTCATTTTTCATTGCTAGGATTCGATGTATTTCCTTCTAATGTTTTCCTATCCTGTACATATGTACCATGCATGCATACTCTTCTACAACATGTGTACACAAACACATTTGTGTGCCCTTCCCCATGGGAGTTTTGTTTACCTTTGACTTCCTGATTGAAAATGTAAGCAGCTCTTTTTTAGAAAAGGGGGGAGTCACAATGGAACATCCCACCCTAGAAATAGATTAGGAACATAAATGGGATAGGAATATGAATAAATTGTATATTTAAGCACCACCCAAGATAAGATAAAGAACATTTCCTTCCAGAAAATTCATTTATTCCTTTTCCCACCTCTAGGAAACTATGGCTCTGATTCCTGTCACAAACGTTGTTTCATTATATGGATCATCCAAAGTATATTCTTCCCTGTCTTCTTTTGCTTAACATAATGTTTGCAGAATTCATCCTTTTGTTGTATAGAGGGGAAGGTCAGATTTTTGTTTCTTAATTTTGCTTAATTGTATAAATCTGTCACAATTTGCTTATCCATTTGTCTGCTGGTGGACATTTGGGTTGTTTCCACATTTTGTCTATTATTAATAAGTTTGCTGTAAACATTCTTGTATAAATCTTTTTGTCAGTGTACATTTTTATTTTTCTTGGAAGAGTAAGAATAGAATAGGGTAGATGATTTCAATTTAAACTACCAAAAAGAAAAAAGAAACTACCAACTTTTACAATAGGATGGGCTGTTTTACAAATATTCCAGTTATTTCACATCTTCACTAATATTGAAGTTCTCATCTTTTTGATACTGGGCAATTAGGATGAAAGGCTAGGTTATTATGGTTTTAATTTGCATTTTCCTGATGCTCAAAGATGTTGATTATCCTTCCATGTGTTTGTTAGTCATGTATCTTTTTTGTGAAATACCGTAAGTCTTTTACCTAGTTTTCTTTCTTTTTTTTAGATGTTCTATATTTATTATTGATTTATAGGAGTTCCTTATACATTGTGATATATGTGTAATGAATATTTTCCCCAATGTGTCATTTGTTTATTTTCTTCATGGTGTTTGTGGGTGTTTTTTTTTTTTTTTTTTTTAAAAAGAAAAATCAATTATGTAGTTTCTTGGTTATATCCTGTAACTTAAGTGGGAATACTTCTAAATACCAAAGTAGAAATTTTAGAAGTCTAAGGGGATTGACCTATGTGTACTTTCTAAAGGTTTGTCTGGTGAGTACCTGTTATTTTATTGTTAAACTCTAGCCACAGGTCAGTTACGTCTTACCTCACAGTCCCCATGATCTCTTTCAGAGTGTGTTTACCTCTTAGCAGAGAGAAGTCATAAAACCCCAGATTGATCTATTGCTCAGCAAAGGGCTGAGGTAATCTGCTTGTGTTGCAGGCGAGCATCCTCAGCCCCACGCGAACACAGACCCTAAAGAACACCTCCCTTCCTCGCTGCCTCAAGTTCAGTCTGCACGGTGCTTTCATGTGAGCTCTCAAAAGCTCTGTGGGATACAGACGGTATTTGTGGGATCCTAGTTCTCACATTGGGAGTTGGTTTATGGCAGTCTCCGTCAGCAGGCTTCCAAACCCACTCTTTCCATTCTCCATGCTTCTACCCTTGAACTTACGCATATGTTGTACTCTATAGAAGCAGCAAAAAGCAAAGTTCTTCAATTGTAGTATTTGCTGATCCTTGGGGGCAAGATCTCTGCCCAGCTCCCTAGCTAAAGAAATCTCGGTGCCTTCCTTTGTAAGCTGATCTTGGACGACTTTGAAGAGTTGTTTGGAAATAGCTCTGCCTCCCATCTCCAGGAATCAGAGTGTTCCCACTGTATGCATGCAAGTTAAAAAGTCGTATGTTTATGTCACATAGGTACACAGGGATCTTGGTTCTTCCTGCATTAGCCCATTCAATGTGCTATAACAAGTCTTCTTAGACTGAGTGACTAATAAACAGCAGTAACTACCACCCCTAATTCTGTAAAGTCCAAGATCAAGGTGCCAGTGGATTCAGTGTGGGGAAGGCTTGCTCTCTGCTTCCAAAATGGTGCTAATTGCTATATCCTCACATGGAGAGATGAGCAGCCCTCTTTAGTCTCTTCCAGAAGAGCTCTACTTGCATTCATTTGAGCAAGACTAAACCCTCAGGACTTAATCTCTACCCAAAGGCCCCACCTCTTAATGCTATCACATTGGTAAGTAATAATTTCCAATGTGAATTTTGGAAGGACACCAGCGTTTCGATCATAGCACTTCCTTACCCTAGCTATTAACTATTTATAGTTTTATATCATAACATTCTGGTGTGTGTAACCACCAACAAGAAACATGTTGCAATTTGTTGCTTTTAAACGGTCACTATTTTAAGACTGTTTTAGAAAGGACTAGTTTGTTCTGTGGCTTTATGAAATTATCTGAGAATACTTGATTGTTCTTCTGTAAGACAATCACTGTCTTGACTTAGTCCTAGTGATGACTAATTTTGTGTGGCTTTTTTGATTTGTCTGATCATTTTGAATGTATGTATTTTATATACCTATTTAAGGAGCTGGTGTGTCTTAAACAAATTGAAGGTAGATTTTTATCAGTCTTTATAAGGGAAGACTTTATAATGAGTTGTTCTAACATTTTGTGGTTGGAGAGAAATATAGTTCCAAACTGTAGGAAACAGCAGATCAAAGAGACAAATCAACAGGGCACTTGTTACAACAGGGCCAAGCCCCCAGCTCCTTGTAGATCCTGCCCCTGGGGTATGATGAGAGGACAGAAGGTTGGACAGACTTAATCCTGTATGTAGCCCTCAGCCTGGGGCAGATGGGAAGCCTGCTGACATCTCAACGTTATGTTCTTTTCCCATTAACTTTTTCTGTCAACTTTAGTTGGTTTATTTTCTCATAAAAATTATGTGCTACATGGAAGTTTTTGTATTCTTTCCTTTCCTGTTGCATATAGGTAATTCTTACTCCCAATGGGAATTTGTTCGCTTTTATATCTTTCAAGTTCATTTCTATAGCCGCAAAAAGACAATACTGAAAAATAAAAGTATCTAGCTTGTTTTAATATTAGTGCTTGCATCTCTTTAAGAAAAATAAGCAGCAAATTGGATGAAGGAAACATAGTGATTAGGAGGTTAGAAACTAATTTTGGTGATATGGTGATGGAAAAAGCTCACCAAAGGTGTGCTTCACCAAAGTATGTTGTCTAAATGTCAGCATCAGAAGCAGTAAGTTGTCAAATTAGGCAGTGACATTCAAATCTGTGTCATTGTGTATGGCTCACTTTAAAATTTTACAAATCTTAATGTCTATTATTTCAGATCACTAGCTACATATGAGTTAGGTTTTTTTAGTGTTCATATAACCATAAACTTTTTAAAGTTTTGAATCCACAGATAGCTAGTGCGGGCTAGTTTAAAAGGTACATTTATAATATAAAAAATTCTCAATTTCCATGGGAGAGAATGTGTGAAAGAGGACCTGGTCTACAAAGAAGCCATTCTTTCTAAACTAGTTCTGTTTCTTCTCTGTTGTTGATGAGGAGTTAAGGCATTCATGTCATTCAGAATGCAAAAGGTAACAGGAGGCTGTGCTATGAAAATGCTTTCTCACAGCTATTCAATTACTGTGCCTAGGATATATCAATGTTTAATCTTCTGATAAACTTGGGTATTTTGACATATTTCTGATGGGTAATAGCTAGTATTTTATATTCTGTTTATGTAATTTGGCATTTTATTACCATATGATATTGTTTTATTAAGATCATATAATTATTGTTCCTTAACTGTTTTCTTATTGGGCAGTTGAATTTTTCTGTTTAATTTTCTTGCTGTTAGAATTAACAAATGGCATATTTGTACAAAGAAGACACTATAATTTTCTTTGGCAAGCTAACATTTATGAAATTCTATATATTAAATGATTGCATTTACTGTAAACAGTTTTCCCTCCTTGGAAAACTGTTATTATATTAATGGTGTCGCTTGTAATCAGCAGGGCCTTAGAATAGAAGAACTATTTTCCTGAACTTTTTTCTTTGGAGAGGAAACAATCAAAGGGTATGGTAATATGATCTTTGTTCTATGTTGCTAGAATTTTTACCAGTGTAATTGAACTAATTTCAGATTTTATTCCCCCCCCCCGTCCCCAGTTTAATATGTATGAGATAGTGGTCAACCACAGGTTTACAAAAGGTCAGTGACGTTTGCCATGTGTCCTTTCCTTTAGTTTTTTAAACATCCAAAGTTTTAGACAAATTCAATAGTAATCTTCATAGCAATCTTCATCTTTCTTAAAATAATTCAGTGTTTCTGGATAATATTTGCTCACATGTTCTTAGCTCTATTATAAGATTTTTAAAATAGTATCTTAAAAAATAGTATCTTAATCTTTAAAGCATAAACTATGTAGATAATTGTTAGTTTTGCTCCTTCAAATGTAGTAGTGTACACAGGTGTGAAACAAACTTGTAGAGGTGCAGCTCACTATATTAGTGGCATTGTTTCCACACTTCCTTACTAGAGTGCACATGTTTATCAATGTACATTGTTTAGTTTTGTGGCTCTGTTCAGTGCATTGTTGAGACTTACTGTGTATGCTTGGTAACTGATTTTCAAAGCATGCAGCTATGAATGTGAATACTTCTTAAAATGTAGTCATCTCCTTCCCTCAGTTGTTCTGTTTTAGTAGAGGTTTAGAGAGTCTGTTATTTTAAAACTCAGAAAAAAATCTGAAGAATTGTTAAATGAGTAAGATCTCTTAAACTGGCAGTTACTTCCAAAAGAACCTATGTATGAGAGAGGAGAGATGGGGAGGGAACTGTAGGATTGAGGGTGGCATTCAGATTGGAATGTTCCTCCTCTGCAGGACGTTTTAATTTACTAATGATTAAAAACATGAAAGAACTTTGAATGTATTTAAACATAATATCCACAATTAACACTTGGCACCCAGGGATTGACACTGTCTGGTGGAGGCAAATTTGGGGGATTATAATAAAAAAAAATCAACTCTGTTCTTTTCTTCTTCTTTTTAATCTTCTTTAGTTTAGAATATAAAGCACATTTTCCCAAAGATGGTCTTTGCAACCATTATTTAAACAAGAGATTTCAAGGAAGTCATAAACTTTTTCAATTGGTTTGGTCTTTAATATTAGCTACAGGAACAGTTATTTGGATTATTGTTATAACATAGTTTTTACCCAGCAATCCTTTTGAAAGTATTGTTTGCTTAGGTTGAAACACTGAAACGCTCTCTTCTGCCTGCAGTGCAGCAGATTAAAAGAGAAGGAAACGCAGGCAAATCAACATGTAAAATTGGGTCAGTACGTCATTGGGGGACCTGTGTGAGTTGCAGGAAGCAGAGAGAAGAGAGGAGAGGGGAGGAAGAAGAGGAAAGGCAGGGTGGGAGAGGGGAAGATAGCAAATTGCTGTACCTCTCTGCTTGGTGGACAGAAAGAGGATTGGGGCCCTGGGGAATGCAGGGCAATAACCTCCCCTGAGGAGGAAAGGAATCTAGTGTCTGCCAGCCTCTGTGGAGATTGAAAGGAGTCAGGGGTCAGGATTGGAACCCAAGTAGTTGGGACTTCGTGGTCCCACATTGGCTTGGAATATGGGCCGAACCACAGTGCTGCCCTTTGGAAAGGGGTCCTGGAAGGCCGTGTGTTTTAGATAGTGAGTAGGAATGTGGGCAAAGGTGGGGCACTGAAGTGCTATTGAATGTTGCTGGAGAGTTCTGGGGGTATTGGTGGCAGCATTTTGATACCTAGGGAATTACAATGCCACAGCAAGGTCCACATTTCATATTTCACATGGGACATGCATTGCAGTTATGATTCTGTAATTATGGTTATATGATTATGGGTAGTGTGTGAATATAGTTCTGATTATAATGTAAGCAGCTACAGTTTAAGATGAAAATGTACAAATGAGACTTTTTTCATTTTATGAAAGGAGACAATATATATTTCATTTATTTTTAAATATCTATGGTCACACATACACATACATGGTCTTACAGAAACCAAAAGAAGTTGGTAGCAGTTATGTTAAACATTCTTTTTTTTTTTCTCCTAGTAGGCAGGTTTCAGATGCAAATATAGCCTGATTGTCGAAATTGAAATTTCTGTCACTCACCACTAGAGAATATGGAATGTGGTTTTGATCTGAGTGTGTTGTACGCATGGTTAACCAGCTGCTCCACTTCCCAGCTCTGGCCTCTAGAATATTTCTAGTTTTGTCTTAAAAGGATACTGAAATTTTTCTTTCCAAACTCCCTTCTTTTGTGTTAAACTGTCTGGAGTTTGGCTCCGGCTCATACAGAATTATCTCCCTCTGGCTCAAGGCTCCTCTGTGAGGTTAGTGGGGTGAAGAGAATGCTTGCTAAGAAAAGTACAGGAACAACTGTAGATCTGAAGTTTAGCTCCAGGGTGTAAAAGATACCAGCCTCCCACTCTCCCTCTCCCTTTCCTTGTGGGAGCACCCTACTGCCAGCCACATCTGGCTTCACTTTTGTTTTCCAAATTAGGGTTATTAGTTTTGTTGTTTTGAATATGCTTGGGGTGATCTTGGAAAGACTGGTCTGAGAAACAATCTTGACATTTCAAATAGAAACAAACCCAGCCATGGATTGACCTGAGACAAACTTTGGGAGCCCCGCCAGCATCAGCCAGAGTGTGGGACCCTCATTCCTCTGTGAAAAGGGAGGGGTAAGGATGGTGAGGATGGAGGCTTTGCTGGATTATTCTTGTTTACACTGCCATGGGGCTCTTGTGGAAATTGCCTGTCTCTCCTCCCTTGCCTGTAGGCTGGAGGCTCCCAGGTCATCTTTACCAACCCACTGGAGATAGTGAAGATTCGCCTGCAGGTGGCTGGAGAGATCACCACAGGACCCAGAGTCAGTGCGCTGAATGTGCTCCGGGACTTGGGGCTTTTCGGTCTGTATAAGGTGAGTAGATCTCCTTGGGCCGTCTCAGAGTGTATGATGTACCCAGAACTAATGTGAACGAACGCAGAAACCAGACTCTTCCCCCTGCTCCCAGTAGAAAGGACAGTCTTGTCCCACAGGTATCCATGGATAGAAAATCAGACAAAAATTAGAAGAGGCCACTTCTGTTAAGGACATTAGGGTATAAAACCAGGTGCGCCTTTTGTCGTCTTCAGTTTTTCTGAAGCTGCAGACTTCAGCCTCAGGTTGCAGCCTTTCACTTGATGGGTTTGAGAAATGTTTTTTGGTGTTCTCTGTGGACAGGTTTAGGACTTTAGAATAGTCGTTTCTTTTGAGTTGTAGTATCTCTATTGTTATCTTCCCAGTGGGAGCTTCCCTTTGTCTTAATAATTTGACTACAGTAAAACAGTAGCAGAGTTTGGCTTCAGGTCTTTAAGAAGTTAAGTGGTAGCATTTGTTGATAATGAATTCCATTAAAACAAGAACAACAACAGTGTACTGTACTTTAGCAAAATGCCAGTCAATAGATTCCTTCCCTGCAGGTCTACTTACTCCCATCATTACAGATCAGATGTAATGGAGCAGAAGCTATTATTTTTCTTAAACAAGGAAGGGCATTTCTTGCCGTCCCTTTGCCTGGTGTAAGGGAGAATACATAAATTTAACCACTATAGGCAACTAACTGTGTTTCCCAGAGCATTTGATTTATTTATAGATCCATCACTGCAGAAATGTGTAAATTTGCTTCTGTATCTGCAAGTTAGAAATTAGAAATTCTCCAGATTAGAATCACACAGCTGCTGGGCCCTCTGGAGACCAGCAAAACAACCACGCATATCTCTGGAGAGTTTTGTGCCCCCACCCATTTCCATTATTTTTTGAATTCCCTTTGAGAGCTGAATTTACACACATTGTTTCTGTCTTCAGTTTCCTTTAGATTTCTTAGACTTTTTTTTTGCTTGCCTTTTAAGAATGGTGCCCTAGTGAACCAAATGCCAGGCTCCAATATTTGCCTGGCTTGGGACTGCCCTGGGCAGTGCAGTACCATGGGCTGCTGACAGGGCCAGGGAAGGTGTTCACTGTGACTTCAGACATGGCAACAAGCAAAGTGTGTTTCTTCTCTAGGTGGTTTTTGACTCCTGTGGAAGTCTGCTGAAGTATCTGAGTTTCCCCCAATCCTTTGCTATTTAGAACATGCAAACAAGGAAGAAAGATTTGTGTGCATGTGGGTGCACACGTGTATGCATAGTGGTGGTAGGGGTTGTTTTCTGCTTTGGGACAAGGTCTTGCCATGTTGTCCAGTTTGGCCTCGAACTCCCCATCCTCTCAGCTCCCCTCCCACGTAGCAGGGATTACAGGCATGCACCACCATGCCTCTGTGGTGTCTTTTCCCCCTTTCCTAGGATAGTTACCCCCTTCCCCCATTGCTTCTTCCTGGCACTGCAGAGGCTCTACACTGATACAGATTGAGTTTGATAATTTATTAATTTTGGGGGCTGTCTTTATGACTGCTGTTAATTTTGGGATTTGAAGTCTAATCTCGCTTCCCTCTGATTCCCTCAGCTGCCCTACAAAATCCTGAAGGTTTGAGAATTGAAATTTTTATTGACATTAAAAAACTGAATCTAGTTCAATGACTGTAGTTTCAGGTATGCAACGTTAATCATCTGTGGAAATCTGCTATAGAGCCCTGTACTTCTAGTTAATATCATACACAATTGAAAATGTAAGAGGGTAGAGCTTATACTCTGACAATAAAAACTGATTGATTTTTTTAAAAAAAAATTCTGAATCTCAAAGAGAAATGCTAGGAAATTGGTTGCCTAATTACTAAGTCTAGGCTCTAGGATCTAAGACCCAGCTCCCTTCTGCAAAGGTGGGGTCATACATGTTTCTCTGCGCCCCACTGGGCTCCCCCACATCCATTTCCCTTCTGCATCAGTTCCAGTGCTGTGGGAGGGACATACCTCAGGCTTGTTACTGACAGCACCTTGGATCTCATTTGGGCATTCACACTGTTTATACACTGTTTTCACACTGTTTTGCACTATTTCCTCACTGTGTGACAGGGTGCCAAAGCGTGTTTCCTCCGAGACATTCCCTTCTCCGCAATCTATTTTCCTGTTTATGCTCACTGCAAACTACTGCTCGCTGATGAAAATGGACACGTGGGAGGTATAAATCTCCTTGCAGCTGGAGCGATGGCAGGTAACTGCAGAATTTTTTTTTTTTAACTAAAAGAATCCTTCTCCTGATACTTCTTCCCTTTATTTCTGGAAGAGTTATTGTTTGTATCTGACTTAGTTAAATATGATTGCTTTTTCTCCTTTGTGGGATGTGCTATAATTCTGATGAGAGTTAATTACATTTGCATAATGTGGATAAACAGCTTAATGCGGCTTTGCAACTTGGAGCCAAATTTGGGCTCCATCTAAATTGGGCTTTCATCATTAGCATGTTTCTTAGTCTCCTGTGCCCCTGCAACCTTGGGTGCAGCTACACTTGGCGTTATGGGGAAAAGTTCTCATCAAATCAGTTGCTTTGTTATATGCATCATGTTGACATGCAGGTCTAGCATTTCCCTGCAGTTTCTCTGCATTGGAGTCTGCATGATTTGGCTCAGAGTTGAGCTTTCTTTGTGAAGCTGTCTGTTTTTCCTGCTGTAGCCCTTCAGACCAAAGTAAGCAGATCAGGCTGAACTTGATTCTCGTCTCTGCCTCAACATTTTGTTTGCTTAGGTTTTCTCTCTGTGCCAGGCTGACAGCGCTTGAGGGCCTGTTCTGTTTCACTCTGTTCACTCTTGTCTTCCCTATGTAGCCAACATAGTAATACAAGGAACTCAGTGTGTCAGTGGAATGAGTGAAAAATCTTTAGCTAGTCTAGGATACCACATGAGGCACAGAAGAGATGCCATCTGAGACAGGAGTCTAGCAAACAGGAAAGTACTAAGATGCGTCTTCCTGGTCTCACAGGTGTAGCCAAGTAGGGCGAACCAGGTGTCCTTGTTTCTCACAGCTGGAAATGAAGATTACGGAGCTCAGCGTGGCTCTGACTGCCGGGCTCATGTACCCTGTTTGGCTCTTACTAGCTGGCTTTGCTCTCTGCTGGTGACTTTGCCTGAACAGCAAGACCCCTCCACACCTCTGGACTATAGTGGGGTGTGTGAGGAGCCCTTTGTTCTGAGCAGGTTAAGGTGGCTGTGCTTCTGTTCTTGCGCGCGATGATAGAGGATCACATGAAAAATTTTTTAAAACTCCTTTGAAGACCTTTAAGCCCTTACTTCGGGTCCAGAAAACCCCTTGTCCTTTGGCATTTGTCATTTTGGTAAAGCCAGTAAAGTTATGTACTCAGTCACATCTTTGAGTGTTTAGCCATCCTCTTTCTCTGGTACTCAGCCAGTTTTCCTGTTTTAAATGAACCACCATTTTCCTTGTGCTTTCCAGTCACCAAAAAAACAAAAACCAGAGAGGAGCGGTTTAGTCATGAGTGGGTATTTTGTCAGTGGTTGACAGAACAAGCAAACACTTTCCAAGTCAGTACCTTCTTACTTGAGGACATTTGATATGTTCTCAGAATGATGAATAACTTTTAGGGTAAAGCTTTGCTGGCCAGCGCTAGAATATTGAATCCTGCCTCCAAAGGCGGTGGGCAGGTTACCTAGTTTCGTCTGAATTAGGTGCTGGGCTGTTGAGAGGGGAGGGATTTGCATCGTGTCTAACAGAGCTCCCACTGGACCATCACTTCCATCTGCCTAGGGATGAGACAGTGAGTGGTATTTAGGCCAAATTGAATTTCATCCCCTGGGGAAGGTTGTGTTGCTGCTTTTTGCCCTGTTTTGGTTGATAAGGGAGAGGCGTAGTTGTGAAATCCATCTTCTGTGTCCTGCTGCTGATCAGTCTCAGCATGACCCCAGGGAGCTCAGGCCCAGGGCCTGGCTGAAAAGACCTTTTGATGATCATTGTTCCTTAACGGGTTGCCCGGCCTCCTTACGCCCCAGCTGTAATGACTTCTGTCATGTAAGCATGTCTGAAAGGAGTCATGGTCCACTCGCAAGTTAGCCCCTCCATCAGGTGAGTGGTTATTAGGATTGATAGTCACCTCCTGTGGTGTGGTTGACACGAATCAGCAAACCAACAAAAAATCACTACCGTTTGATGCCAGATACATTCAGCAGCTTATTAAATTGGCATTATCCTTTTATATTTATGCATGATAATACTTGTATCTTATTAAGGGAGAAAAAGGCAGGCAAAATAATTGAAACTGAAAGAGAACACTTGGGAATTATATTGACATTGCTGCATTTCCCCTCTCAGATTCATGCAATGTAGAGTGATTTTCTTCATTTACAAAGAAAACAAAATAATTTTACACTGAGCATGCTGAAGCAGGTATAGGCAACTTCGAGGCCTTTTTTTCCACTAGTGCCGAGACATCAGCTCTGGGGCTTTGCTTCCCCTCAGGTGGTTACAGTTTCAGATCCTACTGTTGTTAGCTGTTCACCATATCTCTGTCCTTCATAAAGTGCCGTGCCTTTCTCCTGCAAGGTGTGCCTGCTGCTTCTCTGGTGACCCCTGCTGATGTCATCAAGACAAGACTGCAAGTGGCTGCTCGCGCTGGCCAGACGACGTACAGCGGTGTCATTGACTGTTTCAGAAAGATCCTCCGGGAAGAAGGGCCCTCAGCATTTTGGAAAGGGACTGCAGGTGAGGGCTGGGACACAGAGAATGACCAGCCGGCATTAGTATCCTGGCCCCTGAGTCTCACTGGCTGTCTGTGCCGTAGTCATCCTGGTTTTGACACAACCCCATGCCACCTGTCTCTTTCAGCTCGAGTGTTTCGATCTTCACCCCAGTTCGGTGTCACGTTGGTCACCTATGAACTTCTCCAGCGGTGGTTTTACATTGATTTTGGAGGCCTGTAAGTGCAGCTGCTCAATTCCTTTACAGAGAAATCAGCAAAACCAGAACAAATGCTTATTGTGTTTACAAAGACATTTTTGGAACTCTTAGAAAACCGAAAAGACAGAATCCTTTAATGCTTTTGAAATAGTGGCTTAAAAGCTTCAGTGTTAATGAGATTAAGACCCTGAAAGAATGATACAATACGCAACTATTATATATTATACATTATACATATTAAGCAACTATTTGGGGAACATTTAGGGAGACAGCAAATTAAAAATGCTATATGAATAACTTTTAGTATAAGAAAATACTGAGTTTTATGGAATTAGTCCATATTATGTGAATTTTATTACATGACCTTTTCCCTCGAAGTAATATAAACACGTATGGGTAATTCTCTGGTGAATTTTCTTTCAAAGATCTAAGCACTTTTGCACCCCTGATATTTCATTGTTTACCGTCTTGCACCCCTGATATTTCATTGTTTACCGTCATTTTTTATTTGCTCCATATTCGTAGTTTCATAGAGGTTCTGCCCACGGATACAATCATTGGCGGTGTGTAGGTCAGGACGAGGCTGCAAGAAGCTTTGTACTCGCAGCTTACACTGGAGAAAAGAGGAATTACTTGTTTAATTTGTGTGGTGGTGAAGTTGTACCCAAAGCTAGCAATTAGTAGCTTTTCAGCAAAAGACCAAATACCATTTCCAGTCCTCATAAATCTGGGATCTCCTCCTGCTCAAAAGCTAAGCAGGAATTTAGCTATTGATCCATGAGGAACCCATACAAAAAAAGAGAACAGTAAGCTTTCTTACATTGTGCAGTTAAGATTCAGGATTTTGGGGGCTGAGGGTTTAGCTCAGCGGCGTAAGTGCCTGCTTGGCAAATGCGAGGTCGTGAGTTTGATCCCCAGCACCAAAAAAAAAAAGATTCACGAGTTTCTTTCCTTTCAGTGATAACTTTTAGGAGGCTACTATTTGAAAAAGTTAACTATTGTGTCAGAATAAAAGAAAATATATATTTTAATGATTAATTTCCTGTATGCTTACTACAGAAAATTTGGAAAATAGGGAGAAAAGAAAAAAATCCATAATGGTACTTCTCAAGGAATGTATTTCCTTCTGCTCCCCCTTTTTTTTAATGTGTTTAGTCTACTTATACATGTCTGAGCACATATATTTACATATGTATATGTGCATAATGTATATGTATAAGCATATATATCTATATATCTGTCTCTCCATATGTATCTCATAAATGTCTCATCCAGATAAAATATATGAATGTGTTGCTTTCAAAGCAGCTCTGAGTCATAGCTAGGGCAGCAGGGATGAATGGCAGCGGTTGAGAGACAAGCACGCTTCTTTGCGGCACACGGGTCGGGCTCAGCGTCGAGTCTCGAGCCGCCTTCGCCATCTGGAGTGCACTAACCCTGGGCTTTTTCCTGCCAACAGCAAACCCTCTGGCTCAGAACCCACACCTAAGTCCCGCATCGCAGAACTTCCTCCTGCCAACCCTGACCACATCGGCGGGTACAGACTTGCCACGGCCACTTTTGCTGGCATTGAAAACAAGTTTGGCCTTTATCTTCCGAAGTTTAAGTCTCCTAGTGTTCCTGTGGTTCAGCCAAAGGCGGCGGCAGCTCCGTGACAAGGTGGCTGTGAGAGTGACGGAACGGCACCGTGAGGAGGGAGGCGGAGAAGAGCAGCCCTGTGATGTATCCGGTCAGCTGCATGGTGCTGGCTGAGCAGGGGAGTCAGACTATCCTTTCTATGTATGATGTATACATACATTTGTTTATAAAGTAATCATTTGCCCAAGGGAAAAAAACGCAAGGCAGCCTCAAGCTTTAGTCTTCTTTGTTGAAATGTTTTCTAAGCCTTGGCATGAATTAGTGTCCTAGACTCTGCTCTGCACAGCCCGTACCAGCAGTGACTGTACATATTGTACATCTTTGTACAGACATCTCGGCCCCTCATCCCAGCCAATCACGTTTATAGAAATGTAATGCGGTCGGAGTGGCTTGAAATGTACAGAATGTTTTGAAAGTGTTTTATTAAGAGTCACATAAGAATAAATATATTTAAATCTCTTCTCTTAATGGTGACTTACGGAAATAAAGTGTCAATATTGGATATACTTAATTCCTAGTTTGTTTTCCATTCTGGAATGAGAAGGTGTTCACTGATAAAAGACACAGTGCAAGCAATGAATCAGTGACACTTTAGCAAAGTGCATGCGAGTGGCTGCTGGAGGACCAGGCTAGGGACGCATGTGGCCAAGGTCTCTCTGTGCTTAACGTGTATGTGATTCTCTCTGTTGATCACAAAGCACTCCTGAGACGGTGCCTCTGTCAGTGTGGGAGAGGAAACAAGGTGGTCTCCAGCATTGCTTGCTTGTTTTGCTTTTTTCCTACGCAGCAAGGCGAAGGCCAAGCCTTCAAAAGAGTAAAGGGTGCTTAGGCAGTCTCCTTTCAGGCAGTACGATTCCAGTCGAAAGTAAAGTACACCAAAATGTGTATGTGTAGTTGGATTTTCCTTCATGAATATATTGACAGTGCTTTTTGTACTGATTTCACTACTGATTCTAAATAACTCATGGTTGGGTTTGCCTTCTCTCTCACCTGTATAGGAAACAGTTTCATCGGGAAAGGGCTAGGGTAGAGGGGAGAAGGGAAGGAAAAAGAAAAGCACTTACGTGGTGATCAAGTGAGGTCTAGGTCCTCAGGAGTCCAAATGAAAACTACTAATTCCAAAAGAACCTCACCCAGGGTGTGGTTACTGATTTGGACCTGAACGTGCGTTTTCCCGGCCACATCTACATTCTCCTATGAATGTGATTTGCTATGGAATGTCAGCATTTATTTACTTTAGCAAAGTGCTCTGGGAAACCATTGCTCTTGCCAGTGAGCCTGGGTATGAGAATGTGTGCAGGACTTCCAAGATGCAAGCCCAGAGGAGTCACTTAGTGTCCTGCCCAGCACTCCACTGGTCGCCCACAGCCCTGTGACCGACAGAACCTCTTAGGGCCTCCAAGAACAAAAGAATTCACTTTGAAAGCAAGTTATTTCCAAATGTATCTGATTACTTTCAGAAAGGAACAGATCACACTATTGTTTTGCTATACCACTTATGCAAAATACACAAGGGCCCCTGGATAGATAATAACCCATAGTAATATGTGTGTATTGAGTGAGATTGGAAAGTGCCCTCATAACCCTCCTCCCCTACCGCTTCCTGCCCGAGTCAGTGCTAACAGATGAGAGTATGAATTTAAATTTGTAGTCTGCTTTAGATAAGCTATGTAAATATACATGATTATCTTTTTAAAAACAGGCTATATATGTGTTATTCTGTTACTATGTCTGAGACCTTCCTATGTCAGTTTATAAAAATGCATCATTCTAAATAGCTGCATAGTATTTCCTTGTGTAGATTGTGAAATTTTCTATAAAGATTCCTTTATTGACAGTTACTTATTTTTCATCACTGCAAACACTGCTGTAGTGAATGAAAAACATCTTACACACATGCTACTATTAGGAAAATTCACAAGACAAATGAGTTATACATTTTTATACATGTTACATTTTATACATTGTTTTTTCTATAGTAAGAAAGCCTATTAGGCCAATCATGACAGGTGATCTGTTTTCGTTTCTTTCATTGTTCATTCTTCTAATTGCTAGTGGAGTCAAAATGTCTTTCATGTGTACTGGTCATAGGGTAGATTTTCTTATTGTGGAATATGCAGAAAGCACATGAAACACACAAACACATACCTTTTAAATAATCATAAAAAGCCAGATGCAATGCACACGTCATCCCAGCACTCCGGGAGGCTGAGGGGGAAGATTGCAAGTTCAAGTTTTGCCTAGGCGACTCAGGCCCTTTCTCGGAATGAAAATTTTAAAAGGTCTGGGGGTGTCGTTCAGTGGTAGAGCACCCCCTGGGTTTTGCCTCAGTACCACCACCAATGATGAGGATGACAATGACAATGATGTCCATGTGGGTACCAGTTCAAGAATGGTACATTTCTGACACCTCAGAAGTCCTCCGTATGTTCTTCCCTATCATAACCCTTCTCTCCACTTTAACACCACCCTCTTCATTTCTGTGCCTTCCTTTATGGTTTTACTACCCAGGTATATCCTAAACATTAAATGCACTTCCTACTTTTGAAACTTTTGGGAGGCCAGATAGGAAGATTAAAGCCTAACTGGCCTGACCTGTGAAAGGCAGGGTGGGAGCGTTTCCTCACGCTGCAGGGAAAAGGAAAAACAGCTGGAAGCCCCTGCGTGGTGGGCGGCAGGGGAATCCTGTTTTACTGAGTGCTTGTGCCTGTGTCTGGGTGAATAAAGAGAGGCTGTACCAGTCACTTGGGATTCTTTCTCCAAGGGAAACAAGACTCCCCCTCTCCCTTATTTTAACCTATTCTGGGTCTTTTTGTATTTCATTTTCAGCACTCCTTGGTGAGGTTCAAGGTAGGTTGGCCCCCTCCAGAGACTTACATGTATCAAGTTACACACTTCTGAGACGTCTTGTGCATTTGTAAGATTCATTCATATTGTTGTGTGGCCATAGTTTATTTCATCGTATGAATGTATTAGAATTTGTTTTTCATTTTACTGTTGATGGATATTTATTTGTTTACAAGTTTGGGGGTGTTGCAGACAGTGCTGCTGTGGATTTTGTGCACACGGTTGTGGGGTATACATCTAGAAAAGAGTATACGTGACTGGAACCATGGAGACAGCAGGTTTGTTAGAATCAACTGTTTTCTGAAGATTCTTGTACTACTTCCCAAGAATATTGACTTTTTGATTTTTATCAAACACTGATAGGTGTATAATGGAGTTTTACTGTGGTTTTATTAGCATTTTCCTTGTAGCAAATGAAGCTGAACACTTCACATTTATTGGCAATTTGGATTTTGTTCTTCATAAATGAAGAATATGTTACAAAGTTTCACCTGTTTTCCTCATTCACTTGTATAAGTTGCTTGTGTTGCAAAATCTTTGCCTACTTTGTGGCTCATCTTCACAAAGGTTTTGACAGATTAGCATTTTAATGTGTTCAAATACATCAATTTTTCCTTATGATTAACTTATTTTGCATTTCCTGTTCTAAAAATTACTGTATCTGGTCAAAAATACAGTGATTTCCTTATTAAATGCTGTATGGTTTTGCTTCTTTTTGTTTGTTTTTGAGGGAGGGTCTCACTAAGTAGTCTAGGCTGGCCTTGAACTTGCTATGTAGCTGAGGGTGGCCTTGAACTCATGGCAATCCTCCTGCCTCAGCCTTCTGAATGCTGGGATTGCAGGTGTGCACCACCACACTGCGTTACCTCTCACTTCTAGGTTCCGTAGACTTGAAACTGTCTCTGGCGTATGGCATGAGGTAAGGGTCGCTTCTCTGGCTGGTCTGCTGGTCAGCACCATTTACTGAAATAGCCTTCCCTTCCTGACGGCTTCGAAGCACCTCTGTGTTGTACGGTAAGTGTCGATGGATGCTTGAACCTATTTCCGAGCTCTTTTGTTTTGCTATACTGGTCTTTTTCTGTACCGGTCTACACTCTCTTCATTCCTGTTATATTTTAAAAAAATTTTTTGGATCTGTAGTCTAGCAAATGCTTTTGTATTATTATTAAAACAGCTTATCAATTTCCACCCAAAAGATATATTGAAAATTTGATTGGAGTTGCAGTGAGTTTGTAAGCCACTTTGAAAGAGTTTATATTGTATTTATAGTGAGGGCTTCCGATCCATGAACGTATTTCTCTATTTAAATCTTTTTTAATGTTGTAATAAAGTTTTATAATCAAAGAATTCTTGTAAATCTTTGTATATATTCTGAAGTATGTCATATATTTGGATGCTATTATAAATTATCTCCCTTCAAATGTTATTTTTGGTATGCAGGACTGAAGTTTACGCTGACTTTCATTATCCAGATTTTCATTGGAACTGAGTTGGCACTGGCTGCTCCAAAATCTGCTAGCTTTAATTCTCCTTTTTCATTAATGAGGAGTTTCTGTGGCTTCAAGTCTCAGCGCAATGGCTTTCTTCTGTGGCACTATGTCAAGCCACGTGGAATTTGATATAGAGAAGCTTTACGTTGTGCATGTTTCTGATGTTCCCACAGTCATCCAGGAGCTCGAAGACCTGAGTCAAAGATTCATCTGTGTCAATGGAATTATTTTAGTTTCATTTCCAGCCTGTTTATGGTTAGGATATAGAGATTTAAATGATTTTAGTATATTGATCTTGTACTTGAAAACTTGCTCATTAGTTTGGTATTTGGGTTTTGTTTCTTTGTTGTTTCTCCCACTTTTTGACTTTTATGTAAGATATATGAGGGGTCGTAAAAATAAGATCAATGTTTAAATTTTTTAAAATTTACAATAAAAGACATTGGCATTAATCCACCTTAGACTGAAGGACTCCCCCTCACTTCACACGTACTTTGAAACATAGCATCCTCTTGAGTCTCTGGGCGGGTGCAGTTGAATATGTGGTTGTGGTGGATTGAAGACTGGTAGTCAATTTACACACCAGCTGAGCTGAATCAGCGTGGTGCTGAGTGTAGATGATCCGCCTGAGGATTGTTGCCAAAATAAAAAGGAGACCTGGAGGCGGAGAAGGGTTGTTGTTGTGTGTGGTTCTGTTGCCGTGGGCTCTCCTGGAGGAGCTTGTTGAGCTTCTTTCCTGATAGGAACTTGACTGTTCCATCATCAAAGGAGCTTGGGACATTATTGTTGTTGAGGACAGCTGGGGTTCACTTTGGGGGAGCTCTGGTCCTTTAAGCATCGCTTATTGGCTCCAGAGGAGAAATCAGCGTGCTGCTCAATCTCCAGAAGCTTGTCACACTGGCGTCCTGATATGAAGTCTGCTGTTCTCATTGTCAGAACTTGGGACCTCATTGTTGCTGAAGATGGCTGTGATACTTTTCGGGGAGCTCTGGGTCTTACTTTGAGCATCGCTTCCCAGCTTCAGTGCAGATCTCCCAGTCTACTGGCACAGCTCCTTCAACCTACTGGTGTAGACTTTCTAGCTTCCATCACTGACCTTTGGGCTTTCCCAGTGCAGATCCACGAAATGGATTTGTATGAGTCATTGTCTCGGGCTCTAGGACTCATGGGAGGTGTTGTCATGGGCTCTAAGTCTTTAGCTGGATTCATGCAGGACATTGCTATGGGATCCAGGCCCATGGCTGGATTCTCTAAGTCTTTAGTGTGTGGACATATTTTTTGCACTTTGTATTTGACTCCTTGGGTGAGCATTATCAATAATACTATAAGTTATGTGTCCCGTATGTAATCGTTTTCCTTGCAAACCCTGACTACAATAATGGTGAATGTCGTTGCTGAGAAACATCCAGTAGGAAAGGCAAACACCTAAAGATGTAAGTGGGTCTCCATCCACCTGATTCACCAGCTCTGCTCTCTGACTGCTGGCTCTTCCCCAAAGTCAACATGACCGTGGAAGGTGAATGTTTTGAATTGAGTTGGGACTCGGAGGCACCACAAACAGTGCAAGCAAAGACACTTAGCAAAGCGGACTTCTAGAACTGCTTCAGGACGTGGCAAGAATGATGGAATAAATGTATTCAAATCAAGAGGGAGCATTTGAGGGAGATTAATAGCAATGTGTCTTTTACTGTAATAAAATTTTTAAAATTTAAATGTCCACTACATTTTTTAAAAATCACACCACATAAAGATTTTATGCATGGCCTTGCATATGAGTACTAACATCATCATTCAAAGAATAAGAAACACTCTAAGAAATCTAAGAAGCACATAGAAGAATGTTCCCGCTCTCGATCAGGGTCAGATGCAGCTGATGGTGACAGCCGTTCAAAGAAAAAAAGACAGCGATCAGAGTCCCGTTCTGCTTCAGAACACGCTTCCAGTGCTGTGCCTGAGAGAAGTTACCAAAAAGAGTCAAAAAAGCATAAGAAGAAAAACAAGGAGACATAAATCTGATTCTCCAGAATCAGATGCTGAATGGAAAGAGGATGAAAAAGATTGGGAAAATGAAAAAGAACTAGACAGAGAAGGGAATCAAAACACAAAATCACCTAAGGAAAAGATTGGGAAGGAACCTGGTAACTGGGATACCTCTGGCAGTGAAGTGAGTGAGGCGGAATTAGAAAAGCAAGGAAGAACCCTTTGGAGCAACTGGATGATGACCAATGAATTATATGTTTACAGTAAGATTTAAAGTCTAATTCAGACCACGGACTCTGTTTTAAATTCAGTTTAACACTGGGTTTTAATTATATCACAGAAGAAAAAAAAGTGCATTTAAGTGTTGTTATTGTGGACTTTATAGAAGCAAAGGAAATTGAAAATAACTTTTTTTTTAAGGTAGTAAAATACAACAGAACAAGACAGAACAAAGCCAATCAAGACAGTGCAGTGAAATTGATTCAGAATTTCAGAGCAGGACACTGGGATAACAGTAATAAGTATCATAGTATATCTCGTTGTCTTCACAATAGTTGTCCATTCAATCAGGTATAGCAAATTCAAACCAAAAACAGAACATTATAAAACCTATCAAAACAATATTGAATAGAGCAAAAACAATCAGAACAAAGCAAAACCGTGAAAACAATATTTGCCTTCAAAGAGAAGATAGAAGGAAATCCCCCCTATTTGCTATATTGCATAGGTCATCCTCCCAAGAGATGCTCAGACCTCTGGCCCCCAGTTGCTGATGGGTTGGGGGGAGACACTGACTGGTTCTCTTCTGGGCTGGCCCACCACTCCCTTGAGCCAGGGCCGCTTACCAGGAAGGAGGGCGTGTTGCTTTCTTGCCCAGTGTCCTAAGTTCCAACATGGCTGGATCTCGGGAGATGCTTACTGGTTCTCTTCCAAAAATAACTTTTGATTCCATATCAAGAATCATATTTTCCTACAGTCATAACTGGCTTTCTGTGACCCTTTCATAGTGCACTGCAGGATGGGTTAAAGGTGGCAATTTACTGATAACTGCAGATGTCTCTACTTTGTTCTGAAGGCTAAGTCATGAGGTGATTTACTTTGTAGAAGTTGGATTTTACAGATATAACAAAAAAAATTTATAGTAGTACAAAAAAAGCATAAGCATCCAATAAAACTGCTTTTTTTGCACTACCCAACTGGTTAAAGCAAATGTGATCTTTAATGGTGAGTTCCTAAGAAATAGCTGCTTTTGATGGAAACTTGGTGTAGACCCTTAACTATAGGAGTGCTAATACACACTACTATAATAAAGTCATCATTATTTTTTATGAAATGTATGAATACATTTTAAGAAATCTTTTATGAGGGCATTATTTTAAGCATCTATTTTTAGGTGATGTTTTAAAAAATTAACATCAAATCAAATTGTAAATTAGTTTAAATCTGTTGCCTTAAGGATATCCTAAAGAATATGCCACCAAACTTTTAAGTGAATAGTGGCAATGTCCTCAGTGTCCTTGTCTTTTGTCTTTTTTTTTTTTTTTTTTTTTAGTGGTACCGGGGATCGAACTCACAACCTTGCGCTTGCCAGGTAGGTGCTTAAGCCACTGAACTAAATCCTCAGCCCAGTGTCCTTGTCTTAAAAAAAGAAAAATCAATGTTAACTTAAATATTTTCTTTAACAGTTTTTTTTAAAATCTAGTTTTTCTCTTGCTTTTTTTCATTGGAAAGGTCTTTTACCTTCCCTACTTGCTGAGAAGTATTCACTTTGTGGTACAGTACATTCTAAAGCATTTCTGATTTGAATATTTTTGTACATTTTAATCAATTATTAAACCTTGTCTCCTAGTGTGGAAAAGATCACACCACATATATTTTGTGGTATGTTATATAAATTCTTGTTTTTGGGATTATTTTCCTAGTGGTTGCTCAGGAGGTTATAATATATTAATGTATAACAATCCTACTTCTGATTAGTATTTCAGTAAGTTATATTCCAGAAAACTCTAATAAAATATGAAAACTTCACTCTAATATAGATCCATTTCCTACCTTTTGCTATTGTGGTCATATATCTCATACTTTTAAGCATAAGGCCACAGTTTTATAATTACTGATCCTTGCAGTTGGTGTTTTGTTTTGTTTGTACCAGAAATTTAACTCATGACCTTGTGCTGGCCAGGTAGGCGCTGCGCTGCTGAGCTATATCCCCAGCCATGTTTTAAATCTATCAAGAAAAGAAACATGATTACAGAGTTTTTCCTGTTTGCTTATGTACTGGCACTGTAACTCCAGCCTCTTCCAAAGGCTGCAGATGTAACACAATGAGAAGGCCTTGGGTTCAATCCCCAGTACTGAAAAGAAAAAAATTTTTTACCTTGTTCTTTCTTTCTTGTGAATTTGAGTTAGCACACGCTGGCATTTCTTTTCAGAGAATAGAAGGATTTTCTTCATTGATTCTTGCAAGGCTGGTTGGTTAACAACAAATATTTGTAATCATTATTTGTTTCAGAATGTCGCTTTTAAAAAGTGTACTGCTTGGGTGATTTTCCTTAATTTTTTTTTGAATTGTACATATTTGTAGTACATAGTGATGGCATCCTTCAAGGGGAACATTCTAATTCTTTTTGTGTACCCCTCTTCCTCCTGCCTCCAGAATGTCATTGTTTCGCCATTGATGTTTGGAGAGTACTCCTGCTGGATAGAGAATTCTTGTTTGACAGGGTTTTTTGTTTTTCCCTGTCTTTTTTTCAGCATTTTGAATATGCCATCCTTCTGCCTTATTTCTGCCATTGTTTCTGATGATAAATGAGCATTGATCATATATATTGTGCTTGCCTTGACTATGGTAAAATAGCGTTCTCTGTTTTCACATTTTTGTCTTTTGAATATGATGCATCCATTTTTCTTCTTTTGCTTTTTCTCTTTTGAATTCCAGTTATGCTTGATGGTACCACACAGGTCTCTGATACTTTTTATTTTTTGTGATTTTTTTTTTTCTTCCAGTTCTTCGGACTTTAAGTTTCCTTCTTGCTAAGTTTTCTAGACACTTGTTCATTTTATCTAAATTTTCAATGTGCTTATTTAATGTCTACAGCATCACCTGTTCCTTCTCATTTTCAATATTGTGGCTTACGTATTTTAATAATTCTAGAGAGTGGTCATTTTTTTGGTTTGTTTACAGAGAATTGACTTTTAGCTTTGTTGATCTTTTGATTGTTTCTATTTCGTTCATTTATGATCTTATCTGTTTTCTTTCATATAATTGGGTTTCTTTTACCATTCTTTTTCTAACTTTTTTTTTTTAAATCAGAGTCTCACTGTGTAGTTCAGGCTGCGTTTCAACTCACTGTGGAGTCCTTGAACTGGCCTTGAACTTAGGACGACCCTCCTTCCTCAGCCTCCCTCGTGCTGTGATTACAGCTGTATGACACCATGCCCAGCCATAACTTCTGGAGATGACTATTTACCTATTTTTTTAGAAAGAAAGCTGGCAATTTTTCATTATGATTTCCCTTAAGAATATTTTTCTATTCACCATGTGCTAGAAATGCTAGAAGCCAACAAGAAACACTTAACTACTTAACTGATTGTGGTATCTTCTTAGACTCAGGGGTTATTTAGAAGGTTTTTTCCCTTCAATTTTTTTTAACCCAGTTCCTTTGCACTAAGCTACATCTCCAGCATCCCACTTTTAATTTATTTTTGCAATTTTAATTTTAATTTTGAGACAGGTCTAGTAAGTCCCTGAGTTGCCCAGGCTGAACTTGTGATCCTGCTGCCTCTTGGTCTGCTGAGTGCTGGTACTGCATTCATGCACCCCTGTGCTTGGCTAGAAAAATGTTTATTTCCAAATTTGCAAGGACTTGTTACTTTTTGTTATTTTTAGCATAATTGCATTGTGGTCAAAGAACATGTATCAGTGATTACAATGTCCTTAAAATAAGTATTGCTCTTGACTCCACAAATGGTTTTTTTTTTTTACAAATATTTTAATTGTAATTTTTCCATAAAATAATTTTGTAAATTTTTTTTTAAAATTAGAGTGGCTATGTTTCAGTATTTTTCTGTATTTAGCTTTTGTTTAGTTTTACTTTTAATTCAACATAGGATGAGGAGTAGGAGAACCTGCTTATTTACAAATGTGCTTTTTGGAGCGGTTTTAGGTTCGCAGCAGAATTGAGTGGAAAGCACCGCGCCTCCTCCAGCCAGCAGCGCCCATGCCACCGCCACCGCTTGTCGCAGTGGATGAACCAGCACCCGTAGCCGGGATCACTCCCTGGGGTTGTTGTATATCCTGCCCGTTCCGACAAAGATAGAGTGCGCGTGTCCACCATTGTGAAAATACTTCACTGCCCCCAAAACGCTATGCTGTGCCGACTCATCGCTTCCTCCCGTCAACTCCTGACACCTGCCAAGCTATCTACAGTCCCCATGGTCTTGTCCTTTCCAGAATTTCAAATATTAGAGAGAGAGAGACAGAGAGAGAGAGAGAGAGAGAGACAGAGAGACAGAGAGAGAGAGAGACAGAGAGAGAGCGAGCGAGCATGTAGTGTTTTTCTAGATTGGCTTCCTTGACTTGTTATATCCATTAAAATTTCTTCTATGAATTTTTATGGATTGCGAGCTCTTTTCTTTTTGGCCTTGAGGAAGTTCCTTGTCTGAATGTACCACTTCGTTTATATACTCACTACCGGAGATCTTGATGGTTTGTAACTTTTGGCAGTTCTCAACAGAGTTGCAGTAGATATCTGTGCAGGCTTTCTTGTGAATGTAAGCTTTCAACTCCACTGGGGAAATGCCAAGGGGTGATTGATGGATCATATGGTAAGGAGTGGTTTAGTTTTGTTAAAAAGTGCGAAACTGTCTTCCACTCTGTTCTGTTTTGCATGGAACTTCCTGTTGGTCCATAACCTCTTAAGTATTTGGTATTGTCAGGGTTTGGATTTTGACCAAGGTAAGAGACATGGTATCTCATTATTTTAATTTGCCTTCTCTAATGACCTCTGGTGCTGAGCCTTTTCCTGTAGGCTTACTTGCCATCTGTGTGGCCCCCGAGGAGAAATGTCTTTAAGTCTTGTAACTGGGTTCTATTTTCCTATTGTTGAATTTTAAAGTTCCTTGTATAATTCACAGACTGTTGGAGCCATTGAAGCTGAATACATGTGCAGGGCTGTGGCGTGGCCCTGGCATGGCTGAATTGAGAATGAGGAGATACCTCAGGGGGCAAGATAGGCCACAGCTGAGGCCACCTGGAGACTTTCTGGATCGTTTTTTCCTTAATTAGCATCGTCTGCTGCTCTGAGGAGGTCCTTGAACCCCGCCCAAGATCCAGCTCAGGTTTCCTGCATTTCCACTCAACGCCTTGCTTGTTCTGATTAAATACGGGCTGCCCAGGGTTAGTCAGTCGGCTGGCCAGCAGAGTTACGAGCTCTACAGAGCATCTGAGTCCTCTTGGAGCCCTAAAGATCATGCTGCTTGTCTCATTCTTTGCGTCTTCACCGTGCACCCATTTAGAGGATTGGGGATCTAGGCACAGACCCTAACTACATACTGGACCTTAATCAGTCTCCTCTGCAGCATTTTCTTCAGCCACTGGCTTAGCTCATTCTCTCCACATGGGCAGAGCTGAGCCGCCAGCAGCTTGGCAGTTTCAGGCCGGCTTTTACCCCTGCTCTGTGTCCCCTGAGCTTGCTGCTCACGGGCTTCTGTTCTGGCGAACTGTGGTTCTCTATCCATTGTCTGCTTCTCCAACTTTTGGGACGGAGATTTGTTCTGTGATTTCACCTGCCTGAGGTATCTAAGAAGAGCTGATTTCTCAGGTCGGTTTTCACTTGCTGTTAGGGGGAGGATGTGTGTGTGCACATGCGTGTGTGCTGGGGATTGAACCCCAGGCTTTCATACTGAGCTACATCTTCAGCCATTTCAAATTTTCTAAGACCCGGTCTCATTCAGTTGCCTAGAGTTTGAGATCCTTCTGCCTCAGCCACCCAGATTTCTGGGATTACAAGCATATACCACTATGCTGGGCTTATCTTTTCAATCCTTGGTCCTGTGACCTGTTAGGTCCAAGGCCTCACAGCTGGGGATGAGCGGCAGGCACACGCATGGCTTCTTATGTATTTACAGCTGCTCCCCATCGCTTGAGCTCCGCCTCCTGTCAGATCAGCCAAGCTTTGCTCACAGGAGCCACTGTGAACTGTGAACTGCGCATGTGTGGATCTCGGCCGTGCTCTAATCTGGACCCTCCCCCTCCACGCCCCCAGCCCACGTCTGTGGAAAAATTGTCTTCCAGGAATCCGGTCTCTGGTGCCAAAAGGGTGTGGTATTTTGCTCTTAAAACAAATCTCTTTTTTTTCTGTTAGGGTCCTTGGAAAAGTCTAAACTCCAACTTTCAAAAACATTTTGTATTCTTTCCTAATATGATATAGCTTTAATTCATATTTTTAATTTTTCCTCATCAAAAATTTGTATTTGTATATGAGAAAAGGTACCAAGTTTTCAAAATATATAGCCAATTGTCCTTTACCATTCCCCACCACACGACTGGTGTACTGGAGATTGAAGCCAAGAAGTGCAAAACTACATCCTTAACCCTTTTTATACAGTCTCAGTTCTCCAGGATAGATTGGAATTTGGAACTCTCTTGCCTCACCCTCCCAAATAGCTCATATCACAGGCATGTGCCAATATGCCAGACATATTTTTCTTATTGATTTGAATACCTGTATGTATGTATGTATGTTTGTGATTTGCCGATTTATTGCATTGGAGATTGAACCGGCGTCTTCCCATTGAGATATATCCTCAGTCCTTTTTAAAATTGCTTGAGACTGTGTCTTGCTAAATTGCCCAGGTTGGGCTTCAACTTAAGATCCTCCTGCCTCAGCCTCCCAGAATGCCAACACGCCCAGCCTTGAATGACACCTGTATCACAAAGAAAAATCCAAATGTAGTTGAACCTAGTTTTGCATTCTCCATTCACTGTCCTTTGAGCTATTTCTTATCTCACCATCAGTACCATGTCGTTAAATGACCATACAACGTCACTGTTGCTTTAATAGTAAATAGCATTTGGAAGGGATAGTTCCCCTTCAATGTTCTTCATTTTCAAAATTACCTGGTTATTTTTGCATCATTTATCTTCCACATGAATTTTATAATCAACATTTTAAAGGTTTTTTAAACATTCATTAAATTTACAGATTAGTTTTAGGAAGTATACTGGTATCTTATAATGTGGACTCTTTCAATTTTTCAGATTTTGATGTCCTGTAGGAACATTACTATTTAAGTAAGTTTTATACATTGCTTTGGTTGGTCTGAACATTTTTGCTGTTGTAAATAGGTTATTGCCTACTATATTTTATAATGAATATCATGCATGAGATGGGTGTTGATTTTGGCAAGCGGACCTCATGATCAACTTGACAAAATTTTCAATTGATCCAGCAGTCAGTCGTATATTGGGGTACACTGTGATTTTTCAACAAATCCAGTATGCAATGATCAGATCAGGCTAATTGGCATGTGGACCACCGAAGACATTTATCACTGCTTTGTGTTGGTCATATTCAGAAGCCTTTCCATGGGCTGTTTAGAAACACACCGTTATCAACCATAGTTACTGTACTGTGCCATAGACCATTGGAAGTCGCGCCTCTTCCCCATCCGCTCTGACCCGGCATCCTGTACCCGTCTCCTCTTTCCAGCCTCTGCTAACTGCTGCTGTTGACTTCTGGTCAGCTTTTGTAGCTTTCATATGTGAGAACATGTGGCATTTGTCTTTCTGCGCCTGACTTGTTTTACTAAACAGGCCTTCTAGGCTCATCCATGTTGCCACAAAAGACAGTATTTCATCCTTTATGCAGAATAATTCTGGATAATGTAACATTTTTATTTACCTTGACTGAGAGTGGCTTGCTTGGTTTGGTTTGGTTTGGTGGTCTCTCTCTGGTCTGATGTTTGCTACACTACCGTCTTTGTCTAATTTCTGGAATTGCTGTTATTGAAGCTCTATAAATTGTGCCCCCAGAAGTTGTGGATTGCCAGGGAGTACTCTTTGGAACCTTTTCAGTTTCTTTACTAGTCTAAGTTTTTTACATTTCTATTAAAAGTTTTTTTTTTTATCACCAGGGACAAAAGTGGTATTTTGGTTCACAAACATCTTTGTTTGCAAACAGTTTGATTCCCTAACAGAAGCGTTTGACAAAATCTTGTTTTTGTTTGCAAACTCTGCTTTGGGTGACAAACATGACCATGGCTATCTTTCACATGCAAACCCAAATATGCCTATCTTTTCCAGAATCATGGAACAAACGAAGTATGTGAACTGAGATAGTACTATACTATACTAACACCCCACCCATTTTACCTTTGGAAAAGTTCAAACATCCAGTGTAAACAGGATAGTGTACACTCCCATTTACCTATCACCTAGCTTCAACAACTATTTTACTCCCTGACCCCTACTAGATTATTCTGATGAGATCAGGTACATTCAGGGTGGTGTGGCTGTACTCTACTGGATTATTCTGGAATAAACCCTAGATAACGCATCAGGAATATCTCTCAGTGTTAACTGTGATAACATTTTCCCAACTGTCTGTCTGTCTGTCTCTTACACATATATGGTTAGAATGAGGATCTCGATAAATTTCATAGATGAAATTGGTTGACAGCTGTCTGCCAACTTTTAAAAAAATTTCTGGTTTTCCTTTTTCACTTGTGGTTTATCTTGTAATTTCTTGTGTTTTTGATTAGCTTATCCTGGTGTTGGTTAGCTTGTTTTATTTTTCCAGTTTTGTGTTAATTCGTCGTAAGGTTCTAGAGAGGCTGGACAGACTCAGGCTTGAGGTCTTTTTTGGGGGGGGGGTGAGAACACTTTGTGCAGGTGGTGTGTGTACACCCAAAAGGTGGCGCATCCCAATGTCTCTCCATAACATTAGCAACCTTGATAAATACCTTCAACCATGATTTCAGTAGGATACAGCAGACACATCAGTTTGGTGACCCAAAGGTGAAAAATAAGGTAAATGCTTGATTCTTTGCTTTTTCAGTTTTCTAAATTTATTTCATCTCTTCCAGAGATGATCAGTGGGGACTTTTTAAAAATAAAAAAATTAAACGCTTGACATTTCAATCCTTTGCAATTATACTTACTGCTCAAATGATCTCTTCCTAGGCTGGGCAGAGCCTCTTCATATTACCCTGCGTCTGATCTTACCTCAGGAACCTCAAGAACCCTCGGACCTTCTTAGCTCTCATCTACCACAAGGTACCCCAGCTCTTTGTTTGCATTCTTGCCAAGACCAGACATTAGACATTTTCCCAAGAAGTCCTAATTCTGTATGAAATGCTAAATGACTGATGGTTTTTAAATTTCCTTTTTACTCAAGGTAATTTAGGAAGGTATTTGAAATTTTTCTTTGTGACAACTCTTTCATCTTTCAGTGTAAATTTTAGTGTTTTGTGATTTTTTTAAAAAAGTTTACAATCACTCCTTTTTAAAAAATTTTTATTTAAAGAGAAAGAAAACAAAACAAAACAGAAAAAAGGGTAGCAACAATACAGAATTCCAAGGGAAAAAAGAAAAGAACAAAAAACACTAAGAAATCATTACTTGATAACTTACATACTGTCATCTTGGAAATAGATGTTCAAGTTACAAAATTAAAACATACAAAGTACACATTCAACCAATGAGACTGTCAACAGTTCTGCTCCATGATATAACACAAAAACAGTAATATGGTCATTCATCTTACACACTTAAACATACATGCAATTATATCCTTTAGAGCACTTTCTTTTCCTCTCTTTTTTACAGTAGCAATTACACATTTTGGGTTTTATTACTCCTACAGTTCTTATTACTTTTTACATTAGAGACACAATGTGATATTTGTAAATATGATTCTTATTTATTTCACTTCTGAGGATAGTCTCAAGTTGTCTCCATTTACCTATGAAGGCCTCAAGATCATCCTTCTTCATAGCTGAGTAATATTCCATTGTATAAAAATACCACATCTTTTTCATCCACTCTGCAGTTGATGGGCATCTTGGCTGTTTCCAAGATTTAGCTGTTACAAATTGTGTTGCTATGAACATGAGTGCATGTATATCACTGTGATATGACCTTTTCAATTTTTCTGGGAAAATACCCAGGAGGGAAATAGCTGGGTTGAATGGAGCTTCCAGTCCTAGTCTTCTGAGAATTCTCCGTACTGATTTCCATAGTGGTTGCACCAGTCTACACTCCCACCAACAGTGGAGCAGTGTTCCTTTTTCCCCACAGCCTTGCCAACATTTGTTATCAGTTGATTTCTTATGGCAGCTATTCTTTCCGGTGTGAGATGAATCTCAATGTTGTTTTAATTTGCATTTCTCGAATGACCAGTGATGGTGAACATTTCTTCGTGTATTTATTTGCCATTTGTATATCTTCATCTGAGAACTGAGTGTTCATCTCAGATGCCCATTTTTGGAGAGGGTCTTTGAATTTGGGGGGGTTGATGTTTTTCAATTCTTTATATGTTCTGGATATAAGTCCTTTGAGGGGTTGCTGGCTAAAATTCTTTCCCATTCTGTGGGGTTTTTTCACTCTGTTGGTGATTTCTTTTGAAGTGCACTTCAATAATATTCAGTATTATTGAATATAATATGAGATCCCAGTTGTTGTTTCTCTGAAGTGTTTCCCATGCAGTTTGCGTTTTGTTCATGAATCTCTGCCTAACCCTATGTCTCCAAGACTTCTACCTACCTTATCTTCTAGTAGACTTAGTGTTTCTGTTTTAATGTTTATGTCTTTGATCCATTTAGACTTTAGTTTTGTGCATGGTAATAGGCATGGATCTAGTTTTAGTCTTCTGCATGTGGAGAGCCAATTTTTCCAACACAATTTATTAAAGAGGCTATTATCCTTCCAGTGAACATGTTTAGCCCCTTTGTCAAATATCAGATGGCTGAGTGTCTTTGTACTTATACTTGCATCTTCTAATCTGTTCCATTGGTCCTCAGGTCTATTCCTTTACCAGTACCATGTTAATTTTATTGTGGCTTTGTAGTACAGTTTCAAGTCAGGAATTGAGATGCCTCCTGCCTTGCCTTCATTGCTCAGAATTACCTTTGCTATTCTAGGTTTTTTCTGGGTCCAGATGAATTTTAGGAGTGTTTTCTCTAGATCTGTGAGGTATGTCAATGGTATTTTGATTGGAATTGTGTTAAATCTGTATAACAGTTTTGGGAGTATGGCCATTTTCACAATGTTGGTTCTTCCTAGCCAAGAGCAAGGAATATCCTTCCATTTCCTAATTTCCTCTTAAATCTCCTTTTTTAGTGTAGTATAATTTTCAGTATATAGGTCTTTCACATTCTTAAGTTAGGTTGATTCCTAAGTATTTCATTTTTTTAGTTATTATTGTAAATGCGATATTTCCATAATTTCTTTCTCGGTGAGTTTCTTGTTTGTGTACAGGAATGCTATTGATTTTTGAACATTGACTTTGTAGCCAACTATATTGCTGAATTTGTTTATTACCTCTAGTAGTCTTTTAATGGAGTTTTTTGGGTCTCTTATATAGAGTATCATGTCATCTGCAAATAGTGATAATTTAACTTCTTCCTTTCCTATCTTTATTCCTTTTATTTTTTTTCTCTTGTCTGATTGCCCTGGCTAGTGTTTCCAGAACTATATTGAAAAGGAGTGGTGATAGTGGACATCCTTGTCTTGTTCCTGATTTTAAAGTGAAAGCTTTCAGTTTTTGTCCATTTAGTATAACATTGGCTGTTGGTTTGTCATAGATGGCCTTTATAAAGTTGAGGTAGACACTGTGTATTATGAGTTTCTGAAGGGTTTTTATTGTGATCATGTGTTGGACTTTATTGAAAGCTTTTTCTGCATCTATTGAGATGACCATGTGGTTTTTGTTTTTGGCTCTGTTGAAGTGGTGTATCACATTTTTTGATTTGCATATGTTAAACCATCCCTGCATTCCTGGAATGAATCTCACTTGGTCGTGATGTATAATCTTCTTGATGATTTGCTGCATTCTATTTGTCAGTATTTTATTGAGAATCTTTGCATCAATGTTCATTAGTGAGATTGGCATATAGTTCTCCTTTTTGGTTGGGTCTTTCTCTGGTTTTGGTATCAGAGTAATGCTTGCCTACTGGAATGATTTAGGTCGGATTGCTTTCTTTTCAATTTCATTGAAGAGTTTAAGGAGTATTGGCATCAAATCTTCTCTAAATTTCTTGTAGAATTCAGCGATGTATCCATCAGGACCTGGGCTTTTCTTTGTTGGTAAGTTTTTAATTACATTTTCAATTTCAATAGCTGGTATTGGGTTATTCAAAATTGCTGTATCTTCTTGGTTGAGCTTTGGTACTTCATATGTTTCTAGAAGTCTATTTCCTCTGTGTTTTCCACTCTATGTGAGTAAAGATTTTCAAAGTAGGTATTCATGATCTTTTGAATTTCCATGGGATCTATAGTTTCCATGGGATCTAAAGAGGGATTTCCCTCTTTTCAGTCCTTATTGCGTGAATTTGGTTTTTTTCTTTTTCTTGATAAGGTTAGCTAGAGGTTTGTCAATTTTGTTAATTCTCTCAAAAAACCAGCTTTTTGATTCATTAATTTTTTTTTGTTTTTTTGTTTTTTTAGTTTCAATTGCATTGATTTCTGCTCTAACCTTTACAACTCTCTTTCTTCTATGAGCTTTGGGTTTCACTTGCTCTTCTTTTTCCACAAGCTTGAGATGAAGCTTTAGGTTGTCTATTTGTGCTTATTCTGTTTTCTTGATATGACAATTATTGCTATATATTTCCCTCTTAAGACTGCTTTCATTGCATCCCACAGATTACAATACATTGTTTCCGCATTTTCATTGAATTGTAGGTATTGCTTTATTTCTTCTTTAGCCCACTGATTGTTTAAGAGGTTGTTAAATTCCAGTGGGCTACAATCTGTAAACCACTGATTGTTTAAAATGTTATTTAATTTCCATGTATGCATGCAGGTTTTGCCATTTCTTTTCTTTTTTTTTTTAATTAGTTTTCTTTCTTTCTTTCTTTCTTTCTTTCTTTCTTTCTTTCTTTCTTTCTTTCTTTCTTTCTTTCTTTCTTTCTTTTTTTGTACCGGGGATCGAACTCATGATGTCATGCTTGCCAGGTGGGCGCTTAAGCCACTGAGCTAAATCCCCGGCCAGGTTTTGCAATTTCTTTTGCCATTAATTTCCAGTGTCAGTGCACTATGGTCAGATATTATGCATGGGATAATTTCAATACCCTTGCATTTACTTAAGAATGTTTTATGGGATAATATATGATCTATTTTGGAGAACGTCCCGTGTGCAGCTGAGAAGAATGTGTTGGGTGGAACACTCTAAACATCTACTAAGTTCAGTTGTTTGCAGATATGATTCAGTTCTATTATTTCTTTGCTGAATTTTTGTCTAGTTGATCTCTCTCTTTGTGACAATGGCCTGTTAAGGTCCCCTGTAATAACTGTGTTCTTGTTTATTTGGTTTTTTATGTCCTTTAAGTATCTGTCTTATATAGTTGGGTGCTCCTGTAGGTGTTGCATATATAATTGTTAGTTCTTCCTCTTGGATTTTTCCACTTATGAGTATGTAGTGACCTTCTTTGTCTCTTTTAATCATTTTAGGTTTGAAGTTCACATTGTCTGCAAACAGAATAGCTTCCCCTGCTTTTTGCTGGGTTCCTGTTGTGTGGAATACTGTTTTCCATCCTTTGACTTTTAATCTATGAGTTTCCTTTTGGGTCAGATGTGTTTGTTGTATACAGTATATTGTGGGATCATGTTTCTTGATCCATTCTGTCAACCTATTTCTTTTGATAGTTGAATTGAGCCCATTTACATTTATGGATATCACTGATACTGTACTGGCTCGACTTTGCCATGTTATGTTCCAATAGTTTGCTTTCTGCTTTTCTCCCTTGTTTAATTGCTTGTCCTACCTGGTGGTTTCTTTCTGTTTTTCTGGGGACTGTGGTCATTTTTATCTGTCTAGTATGCTTTCAACACTCTTTCTAGGGTTGGTTTGGTGGGTGTGAATTTCTTCAGTTGTTCTTTGTCATGGAAATATCTTGTTTCTCCATTAAATCTGAGAGACAGTCTTGCCTGGTACATCAGTCTGGGTTGAAAGTTGTTTTCTTTTAGGGCTTGAAATACTTCACTCCAAGTTCATCTTAACCTGAAGGTTTGTGCTGAGAAGTCTGCCGTGATTCTAATAGGCTTTCCTTGATAGGTGAGTTGTGTCTTTTCTCTCACAGTGTTTAGTATTCTGTTTTTATGTTGTATGTCTGAGATCTTTATTACGTGTCTGGGTGTAATTTATGTTAGTTGTGACTGTTTGGCGTTCTATATGCCTCACTTATCTGCATATCAGATTTTTTCTCCATGTTTGGGAAATTTTCTCCTATTGTTTCTGTGAATATTTTAGATATGTCATTTGTATTGACTCCAGCGTCTTCACTAATGCCTATTAATCTTATATTGTGCTCTCGGCATCATCTTAAAGCTTCTGGATTGTCATTTCATGCTGCTTTGTTATTTTTAAAAGTTCTATCCTTTCATGATCACTAATTGCGATCCTGTCTTCAAGGTCTGAAATCCTATCCTCACCTTTATTTAAATGGTTTTGCATGCTTTGAATAGAATTTTTTGTTTCTTGGATGTCTCTTTCAGTTTGCTTCATGAATTCTGCTTGTTTTCTATATTGTTCATTCAAGGTTTCAATCAGTTTCCCATGCTCCTGTACTTTTTTCTCTTTATTTAGCTGCACTCAGCAACTCCTTTACTAAGGTTGTTACTTCTATCTTTACATGGAAGAGTACTTCTAATTTGATTTCCTCTATGGCCTTATGGAGTTGTTTTTTATTTCATTTGCTATCTTTTCAGAGATTTCTGGTGTGTTACCTTTGGAGTCCTCTATTTCAATGTCTCATGTACTTGCACCTGGTGGACTGGATGTTTGAGATTGCGTTTTGCTTTTTCGTTTTGCCATTTTCCTCTTTCGAATTAGATTTTTGTCCTTTGGACCTGCTAGTGTCAACTGTTGGTAGTGTTTATCTTAATGTCCTACTGTAAGATTGATGTTTGTCCAGTTGCTGGGACCCACAATGAATAGGTGGGCCAGTCACCTGACTTCCTGCTGCAGGGCCTGTTGGGTGAGTCCTATACTCTTCCTGGGCTGACAAGCCTAGTAGTATTGACGTAGGTCAGCTTTTAGTTCCTGCTAGTACTTTATCTTCAGGTTATTCCAGGTCATCAAATCTCCCTGTCTATAGTGTTTGTGTCAGCTGAGGCCCTACTGTGTCCCTATTGTGTGCCTGTGTGTCTCATAAGCCCTTTTGATTTTCTTCAAGTTGGGGGAGTCCTTCTTGGCACACTCCTCACTCTGCCTGATGTTTTCTGTGTGTAGGAAGGGGTCACCTTCACTCTTGTCAGACTTTCCAGGGTCTCACAGTTAGTTGGACGGAGCTTTACTACTGGCCCTATTTACCCACTGTATATCTCTGTTTTAGGGGCATACTCACCCCACTAACTGGAGCCTGCTGAGATCTTGTTTTGGTGAGGCAGTCACTTAATCTCCCTTCAAGCTAGCACAGATAATCTGCTGTAGTTCAAGGTTCCTCTGGGCGCAGAGTTCCAAGTTTGCCCCGTGCTCACTGGGATTCCGCAGGAGCGCGCACAGTCGGGGCCCAGGGTGAGTTCCAGGCCCTGCTGGCTGCTTGGAGTTCGCTGAGCGTAGTCCTGTTAGGCCCGCTGGTCCCTCTCATGCACCTTGGGGTGGTATCAGTCACAGGGCCTACAATCACTCCTTTTGAAATAGTGTGACATTTTTGGTCAATAATTCATAGTTAAAGGGGATGAATCTTTTTAATCTTAAAACTTGTGTCTTTTTAAAAGAAATGTAGCTTTTTTCTGGTTCTCTTCTGTCTCCATTCTGTTTAGATACTGGAATATTTTTTTACTTATTGCTGTTATCTTTTGATTTGCCTTAATACTAACTTCATCTGCACTTCTAGGTGGTTACTGACTCACCCTGTGAGTGAAAGCTTTGTTTTTCAGCTGTATCCTTTGATTATTCAGCCCTTTAAAAAGTTATCATAACTTTACTAATACCAGCATGGCTTTTTATAATGTATTTATAACTATGATAGCCTCCTTTATGTTCTTGGTATAGTAAATACACTTACTTGGTTTTCAGTTAACTTTCACCTGTTCTTCGTGTGGATTTTTTATTGTTTTGGTGTTCAGGCCCTCTCGTATTATTGGTGTTCTTCAAATGTTTTGATGACTCCTAGTTGTAATTTGTTTAATCCTTTATTTCATAACTGTGCAATTAAGCACCTTTCTTAGAGGCGTTTTCTGCTAATCAAAGTCTATGCTGGGAACAGTGGGCTGGGCTGCCAGTTGAGGAGATGCCAATATTCAGATTCTGGCTATAAGCTGGATCAGGCATTGCTCTGCTTCTCGGTTCATTTCCCATTTATGTGGAAACTTTTTTTTTTTTTAATGGCAGTGCTAGGGGACCCATAGCTTTACACCTGCCACGCAAGTGCTCCATCACTAAGCTACATCTTAGCACTTCCCGCAATCACTGTGGGCTGGGCCTCTGCTTTTGCCCAATAGTTGGGCATAGGGCACACCGAGCTATTTTGAATCAGCTACCTAATCACCCTGTCTGCACTCCAGGGTACACGCCTACTTTTCATATCTGTTTATGCTGGGCTCCCACCCATTCTCCCTCTTTAGCAATCTTTGCCTGTTTTGAATTGTGACTGTTTTCTTTGCCTATGGCTCTGATCCTCCCAGGTATTTTTCTGGCATTCCTCCAAATTATATTGCTAGTCTCTCTTCTTTCAACGTGGAACAAAAATTTTTATAAACCTTCTCTTACTCTCTTTAAAAGAATTAGTGTTGAAGTGCCTCATGGGATGATCTTATAGTTGTAACATGTAATGTATAATCAGACATTCCAAAGTTGCTGAAACATCAGTTCTCTGCTTCTTAGTATGAAAATTTTGTGACAGAGAGTGCTAACAACTAATTTCTAAGGGTCATGACAAAAGTATTTTGTGACAAGCATTATTGTTTGCATTAGAAAAGTAACAGATTAGGGACAAATGTCTTTTAAAATGAGTCGGCTGTTTAGAACAGGCGGGCCCAGTGCTGCCCTTAGCTGTCTCATTTTAGGTCTCTTGAACCAAGAGTGCCGTGCTTACCTGTACTTTTCCTCAGGAGTAAAACGTCTGCCTGGTAAGTGGGACCCCCCACGTGGAGCTGATGTTGTTCCCTTTTATACCATGTTCAAGGTAGTGAGTCTCTGAATTGCCAGGTTCTAGGGCTTATGGGGTTTCTTCCCCAGTCCCCTCCACCAAATTCACACAAATGAAGAGTGGCTAAGGGCTGGTTGTTTGCAGGGACGCAGACAAAACTGAGGCACGTAGAGCGAAGAACCTACAATTTTGTTTCTGTGAGGCAAACCCAAGTAAGGAGCTGGCAACCAAGGAGGGTGGTAGTGGCTATGGACTGGTTTTCTGCTGGCTGCCATGGTCTGGCACAGATCGTGGAGTCTGCAGACTAAAATCTAAATTGCATGTTTCTATAAACATAATAGTCTTTCAGATTAATTCATAACACTGAAATACTTTTACTTATTGTCTCAGGGCCCAAGTAAGCTTGGGCATCTGAGAGTAAGAGAGTTCTGTGCAGTTGGAGGTAAGTCATGTCATAGCTACTGCTGTATTTTTCAACCAGAATGAAACTTCTATTCCTGTATCTAACCCTATTGCAGCAGGTTGAGCTACCAGAGTAAAAATTTCTAGAACCACCTTCCTGGAAGCCAGAAGACTAATCTAAATTCTCCTTTTAATACAGAGATGCTTTAGGGTCTTTTATGTACATCACTCACTGTAAATTATTGAGTAAAACATGGAATTGTTATTGGGTGTGGTGGCACACACCTTTTATCCCAGGTACTCAGGAGGGGCAGGTTAGTGATATCTCATCAAAAACAAAAAAAACCCAAAAATCAAAACCCCAAAGCCCAAAACTAAATTATTGGTTGACTAGAATCATCAAGGAAGTGTAAAGCAGTTATGTATAGAGCTCTAAAACCAAGAATGCCTGGGTTAGTGCCTGGACTGTAGTCAAGGTTCCTGACCCTCTAATATGCTGACCCCCCTGGCTTTCGGGAGTTCACTGAGAGCCCATTATATATCCTCCCAATCCTATGTTCAGTGACATCATACTGGTAATTAACAACTGGTCTTGGTAGAGCACTTATGCCAGGGAAATAGGATACCAATTGAGCCCACAGAAGTTGGTTCAAATCAATTTCCTCTTCGGTCAACAGTAATCATAATATTTTCCATATCATAAGAGAACTAGGAATAATGAGAATTTGTATATGTTACATTACACACTCATTTAGCAAATGCTCAAGAAGTTTTAGAAGTTACTGTCACTATGTGGTCAAAATGTACAGGCCGGTTCTTTATAAGGCAGGAGAAATGGTAACTTTGGAAACATTCATACAGTTCCATTTAGTATATACTGTTGGTGCAAGATCTTTGAGTAAGTGCTTGTACTGTTGCCAACTCTGTTTCTGTGAAACTTACATAGTCTCTCCCAGTAGAGAAAGCAGCATAACAAGCTAAGGTAAAAATTACAGGGAATCCTGATTAAAAAGGTCTGTGTGGTAAAGCAGGTTTGTCAGCAGAGATCTCTGAATTCCTATAAGCCTGTTTCCAACTGTTAGCAGCCCAGACAGAGCCTATAACTTGTATGAGCTGTCATTGAACAGTTACTCTGCTGGAGGTTATCCATTTTTTGTATGGTGCGTTTAGTGTGCATTTTCACATATACCTAGGTTTAATTCTTATAACTGTCTTGAGAAGTAATAGAAGAGGAAATAGGCTTAGTGAGGTAAGACCATTTGCTCAAAGAATAGTTGAGTTCTAACATAAGTTGTATGAGGCGCTTAGAACTAGAAATCCCAAGACCACTATGTTTTGAAAGGGTTAACCACCAACCAAATTTTAAGATTTGCATCAACTGTTTCAGTTACAAAACCAAACTAAAGCAGGGAGATGTATTAATCCAGAAATTCTCTTGTAACACTGATTTTACAACATTCATTTTACTGCAAAGAGGCTGGGGACAGTCTTCATATCACACTATATTCCTCCTTATCTAACTTTTGGCACAAAATGTCATTTTTCTCAATTGATTTAAACACTAGATAAGTAGTTCTTGAATTTCAAAAAGGCTAAGGTCATTTGTTTTACATTTAGAAGATGAGAGGTTGTCCTCCAAATCTAATGATCCTTAGTGTACTAACAAATTCACAGTTTGTATCAAACATTAATGAAAGTGAGGGCCATTAGTAAGGGCTTAGTCAATTCCACCAACTTTCACACTCAGTAGGTGTTTCTGATTACCAAGTTTTGACATGAGTCTGGAAATCATATTTTGGATACAGTAACAGAGCAAGGAGCTGCCATTCCAGGTGCGAGGTAGGTAAGACAGCTACCTTTGCACATCAATGGCAGTGCTTCCTCTGATCCTGGAGCCACACAGCTCCCCAGGGAACTAGGCCCCTTCTAGTAACTATCTGCTCACAGCAGTCACATTTTAATTTCGAAGGGGACAAACCCCAGCACAGAGGGATGGGCACTATAGGAATTAGAACAGCTGATTAACTGCCTGTGGTTCTGCTACTATGTTGCACTGTAGTATTTTTCCAAAAAATTAGTATTGAAGCAAATTTGTTTTCTTACTGACTCAAAAGGTAGTTAGTTCTACCTCTTTTTTTTTTTTCCTACCTCTTTTCTAAGGCTCTGGATATCACAATTCCTGTTCTGTATGGAACTAATGTAAGGACAACAGCTAGTACTGGCTGGAAATTCAGAATGGGTCAATTTCCCCCCTTCTTTTGCTAACTTTACCATAGCATGTAGAGAGAAGATATTTCTAGGAAATGTATCCATGATTAATGACAATATTTCCCTGTAGGTTCACTGCTGTTCCTAAACATCTGAGGATTCTTAGGGTTTAAACTAAGCTTTCTTAGAATTTATAAAAATAATTTCTTAAACACCAAGACCCCGACTCCTTCAAAGATGAGCCTCCTGTTGCACTGCACAACATCCTCACAGAAAAGTCTCTTCTCCATTCTTGTATTCTTTAAAACAATAAATAAACCCCCTTATTTCTATTGCACTTTATAACGTATAAAGTCTTCACATACTGCTTCTTTCATGTAATAGAGAAAGCAAGTATTTTCATCATCTAACAGACAGCAGTAGTGATCTGTGTCCCAGTGATCTTACCTGCATAGAACTGGGCCTTTTGGGTGTAGTATTCCTTCTCCTCTTATACCTGCCACTCTAAATATATTTTGTTTCAAAGCATTTCTATTATTTTGTTCAGGAAAAAAGGTACTTTAAAAACTGTAATACAAAAAGTCACAAAAGATACAATTACTTGCTATCAAAGTCTTACTGGCGGTGTACCTGATTCCCAGAGTCAGAGGGCCAGGGCTCTGCATGTTCTATGTGATGCAGGGAATGTTGTGCAACCCATACAATCACTGCCCTAAAGATTTCTGACCAAATCAAGTACATTACGAGAGAGGCAGGATAATACATTACCAGAGGCCTGAATAAGTGACTTCACAAAGTGAAATAGACCTTTCAGAAAGCTTACCTGAGCACAAGCTGTTCCATCCTCTGACTGGAAACTGGTAATGGAATATTAAAAAGCCCAAACCGAGATTCCTGCTATGAAACTAACAACGCAAAATACTATAATTTTATAAAAGTTTGTAAAAGACTGCTGATTGGCTGTGTTGAAACTATCTGTGGCTAAAGCCACATACTAAAAACTTAAATACTAGAGATCCATTCAAACTTCTAGAAGTTATGGCACTAAACATGGCAGGCGGAAATACCTAAAGTCCAGCAAAGGATCTGAGAGCATTAGTCTACTGTGAAAAGCATTACAATGTGGTGGCTATTCATAATATTGCATTTCACATCCCTTGACCACACTTTGGTACTAGGGATTGAACCTAAAGCCTTTGCACTGAGCCACATCCCTAGACTCCAGCCCTGCTTTTCAATCATGGGACAGGGATTCTCTAAGTTGCTAAATTGTCTTGGCTGGGCTTGAATTGTGATCTTCCTGCCTTAGCCTCCTATACTGTTGGGATTACAGGAGTGTGCCACCTTGCCTGACTAGCATCTTTTTCTAAAACTTTTTTATATAAGAAAATAATTTTTAAAAATTAAATAATTAACATTTTGGGGTACTAAGACTAAATATAGTGATTAAAAGAATGTTCTGAAATGTAATTCTCCACTGAAAAGAAATAATGTGGATGTTCTATTAATATTGCCTTTGAGGCAACTCTTTCTTTGGTAGAACTAGAAGCCTCCAGATCCTGATCTCCAATCTCCTATCATTTATAATTTTTGAGTTAAGTGGAAGGTTCTACTTGGGAGTATTTTTCCTAAAGCTGTGAGGTCCCTAGCAATCAGCAAGATGATAGCCGGAAAGCAAGAACTCCTTTAATGCTATTATACAGTTTAGATTATTAAAAAAGAAAAAAATACTCAATTGGAACTCCATCACCACGTTGTCAAAAGAAACAAAGCAGCAGGCCCTTTACCTTAAGAGTCAGTCCCAAAGATTCGGCATGAAACCATCACAATGGGTGCCAACCAGCCACTGGAGGTGGAGTTGGAGCTCCATTCTAACATACATCCAACTACACAGCTTTTTCTATTTAGAAAATCAGTACAATGCCAATGTTGAAATACTGTGGTGGAAACATATTTAAAATGCATGCCCAATAGGAAGGGAAGAGGAAAAATAATATGCTTCACAGCAGATTTCATTTATTCATTCAAGTCCATCTTTTCTACATGGTTCAAATGGTTTATTTGTACCAGTATGGAACAGAAATAAAATCAACCTTCCTCTAACACTGAAAAACTAGGGTCAACCATCCCTGAAACTTTCCTCATCCTATACTTTTAAGTCATTTATTCCTTCATCATGCAGTATCTCAGCATTACTACAAACACATTTTACATAAAGAGATTTTTTCTAAACATTGTAAAAGGAACTATATCTGTAAAAGGAAGAAAGCTTCTATCAGTGAATATTTGGTTTAAATGATACCAAAAAAATAACTTTAGAGATTTACTGCAAGTTATTTATTGCCTGCAAAACTTAAGTATCCTTCCTCAATACAAACCATGGTAAAAAAAATTTTAACTTCCCGTTCAAAAGAGGAAAACAAAATCAGCCAGAGCTATAACTTTTCTACTCAAAGTAAAACTTATAAACAAGTTTACAATTTCTATAGACATTTTCTCAAAATTAATGTCTGTTTATTTCTAAAAGTGTAAAGAGCTGTGATGTACTTCTAGGCAACTTAATCTTGCTAGAAGATTCTATGTCAATTCTGTGTTTCAGTATAGTACTTTCTATTACAGACTTAGCTTTAGAGCTAATTCCTGATAGTAAATTCATGTGTGCCTAAAAACATGTATTAAAGTTGAATGCACAAAGGTCTATATTAGGGTTTTGAGAAGAAGGAGGAGAAATTATTCCCCCAAAGCAAAAACTCTTCACTGGTATTTTGCAAGTTTTACCAATTTTATTTTCTTTTATAATTGAACACAAGTTGAGTGCCATGAGGATCTGGTTTGTCACATCTGTTGATTTTTCAATCTTATTTAGGATGTTTTCTCTTTTTTTAAGCACTTTTTTTTTTTTTGGTACCAGAGATTGAACTCACAACTACGCACTTGCAAGGCAGACACTTACGCTGCTGAGCTAAATCTCCAGCCCTTTTTAGGCATTCTTATAAACTGATGGCCAAAATACAATAGGTATTATAGTGACATGAATTTTTCTGTAGAATGACCCTGCTGAAACTGAACTTTTCATTCGAAGACACTGCTGCCATGAAATAATTTGAGATGTCCTCTTTGGCAAGTAATGGACAATTACAGGGGTTAATTTAGGAAAAATATAAACATGTAAAGTACCCTATGTAATTACTACAATTAATAATTTTAGAGCTGGAAAGAAGTTTAGAAATCACCTAATTTGAACTTAATTCTTTGATAAAAGAATGAGGTACAGGTTTGGCCAAAATCCCACTTCTCCTAAGTGCCAGAGCAAGAACTAAGAGCCGGGGATCTAATACTCCTGGTCAACTCTTCTGTATGTTGTAGAATATTCATGATAAAGAAGTTTTGTTTTTATTTAGAATTCTCCCACAGTAAATATTCTTTTTTTTTTTTTTTTGGTACCAGAGATCGAACTCATGACCTTGTGCTTGCCAGGCAGGCGCGTATGCCACTGAGCTAAACCCCCAGCCCAGTAAATCTTTACTAGAATAACTAAAAGGTTCAAATTCTGATTTCTAATCTTCCTTTACAGTTCAAGTTCCTTTGAATAAAAGACAAGCTTTAGATGGACAAAAGGTCACAATCAAGGAAAAAGTGGCTACAAATCAAGATCTGATCATAGTACATTTCTCTAGTCCTAAAATTGGTAGATTTCAACAGTAATTGTTAGGTATTTGCCACCTACCTTTCAGACTTGTAGAGAAAGATGTAGGGTAACAGATCTCAAAATGTGGAGCTGATAAAATGCCAACGCATGAATCATTTGAGCACTTTTGCTTTAACACTACTACAACAACCATGAAATCAGTTTGTCTCCAAGGAGACAAACACACATAGTAGTCTGAGCGCTCACACGCATAGTAGTCTCAATCAGTGAAAATATTAGGTACTTTCCACTTATTCTTTCAATATGGATAGCAAGAAAATAAGGTAGTAAAGCAAAAGTTAATATAGGGGAAACTTCATTGTCAGATTATCTAAACAGTTCATAATACATAGGGAAATCTGCAGTATGCCCTATATGGTATATTTAAGGCACAAGCTTTTCTGGATTCAAAGTGGTTGCTCACAAATGGGTTTAAGAAGGATAATAATAAAAGACATTTTATAAAAAAGATGGAATAATTCAAATTGCATGGAGTAAAAATGAACATTGAAAAGTTAACACGTTTATTTTTATTTTTAGATAACTACCACATGGACTATTAAAGGAAAAGGATGTCAGAATGGAACTTGGGTAAGTGTCTACATGCTGTGATGAACAACGTTCCTATACATTACGCTTAGAACATTATCAGTACAACAGGAATTGGGATTATTTAAAAATATGTAGAACTTACATAATCTGTGCTTTAGAAAGAACTGTATACAGTGTTGTAAATTGAAAAGAATTTAAAAGATTACTAAATATATGCCTATTAGAATTCAGAAAAAGTTGCATTCTGTAAAGTTAGCTGTATTAAAAATGACACGAATTCAAAACAAAATGCATATTATATAAAAAAGACATTGTAAGCTTTACTTGCTGCATTAAATTCACAGATTAATCCATGAAAAAAAATTTAATTATTCAGACAGAAGCATGCAAATAGTCTTACAATCTACTTAAAGTGTTTTTCCCAAATGCACTAAAACCACACTCCCCTTTCCAGGAATTAAGCAGGTATTCGGGCAGCTGCTTCCTCTTCTGCATCAGCTCGGTTTGCATTAATTTCTGCAAGTGTTCGGCCAAACCGTGCCCATTCATCATTTCGGGGAACAGCAATCTGCTGTTAAAAGAAAGACAATGTTTTATGTACACTGAAATAAAAGATCATCTTATCTACTACTATTGTTTGTTCTCAAAATTTTCACTAAAAAGTGATAATTGACCTGGATGGCCTTTCCATAATGCTAATGACTATAACAATGATTTATAACATTTCAGAACAAAAGGTTTTTGTGAAGTATGTTGTGACAGCTTCAGAAATGACCTTGCTATCATAAACATCAATGCAAGAGAGAATAATGATGCTTTGTAAACATTAATTCCTGTGCATCACATTAAGGATTTTGCTGGTGGAGAAGAATTCCTTTAAAAGTTTAGTTTTACATCATCCCTACTGTGAAATAGTTTCAAAGCATGGTTCATAAGAGTTCATTTCTTAGATGTATGTATTCTTGTTTGGAGCATTATCTTTGATACCCTAGTTCCTTCACCAGAAGCTATGCTACTGTTACCATTTAGTGTTTTACATCAGAAGCAACAGGGACAAATAAGCTTGTGGAGCTTCAGTCTCATAGAGGAAGTCAAATGATATTCTGCATTAGAATATCAGAGTTTGACACTGCCATGACAGGGCACAAAGCACTCACTTTGGCAATGGATGTACCTGTTTCTAAAGTCTATACCGTCCAGTAGAGTGGCTGCTAGTCATTTAATTTATTTACACTTAAATAAATCAAAATTTTAAATTTGGTTCTCTAGTTGTCCTAGCCACATTCAATTAATAGCCACATGCTGTTAATGGCTAGTATATCTGACAGTGCATATATGAATACTTCTACCTGTGCAGATAGTTCTACTGGCTCTTCTAAAATGATTCAGTCTATCTCCCTCCAGATGCAACTGCTAGAGGCCATGGAGTATATTTAGGCAGGATGTGGAATCATGACCAAAGTAGAAGAAAAAATGATTAAGGCACTAGCCAGGGCTAAAAAGGAGGAAATCAATCTCAGCACTGTGTACTGCCAAGCAGAGCACTAAAGATGAAAGAGCTACAACTCATCCTGCTGAATCCAATTATAATGGCTTTGGATCAAGACTCAAGATTCACATTTCCCACAGTCATCAGATAACCCTCAAAAGATAGCTCGTTTGTTTTCTACTATCTGATGAAACAAATCTATCAATACAGAAAAAAAATCTTATCTCAATTCTGGAAACACCAAAGCCTATCTATAACTCCACATTTCTTTTGTCTGAAGAATTTCTAATTTCTAGCACCATATGCTTTAATCAGTAGGGTCCTTCCAACATATTGTATTACTCTCAAAATCTGTTACACAGAATGTCCAGTTTAAAAAGAAAATTAATTTCAAGAGTTGCTTCTGTGTTGCAAAGCATACAGCCATATATTTTATACAATTTATAAACCATGAAGACAAAGTGTAGCCACTAAGATACCTTCACTACAGTGCCATTGAACTGATGTATCAAAATTATCGACAAGTCTCATACCTCTCCCACATCATATATAACAATCTGTCCTTCAGAATCACCCACAGCAATCTCTCTTCCAGAATGGGTCCATCTTACGCGATTAAGAGCAGGATTACCCTCCACAGAAATGCTGGCAGTTGGTACCTAAAGTCATTTAAAATACAGTGCAGTGTTAAAAGTTTCATCAAAAGTTCTATAAACATGTAAAACAGTAATTCTTTCAATTTGGTACATTTAAAAAAAAACAGAATAAAACCTATCAATTTCTCCAAGTTTCTTCCTGTTCAGCAATATAGTATGAATGACATCATAGTCAGTCCTGAAAATGGTTTGGGAAAACAACTTAGGCCCTTAAATAACAAATTCTCACAGGACTGGATATAGCATTTTGAAAGATCTTCTTAATAAAGGATTTTTTGTTGTTTTAACTTCTTTTAGTCAAAACTGTTTCAAAACATATGGCCAAAACTCATTCATAAAGAAAATATTTCAAAAGTTCTCATAAAGTGATCATGGCTTAACTCAACAGGACAGGGATTATTTTTATAGCTTGCTTCTCTGACAGCTGAAACCTTTATTTGGTCCAGAGTTCCTAGAAATAGTTCCTGGTGAAGGTGCAGAATGGGTCGTTTCAAAGTCCCTTACTTCTGTGAACTGGCTAAGGGAAGCAGGAGGATGGCACCAACAGGATGGCACCAGTCCCTTGGAAGCTCACTGTGCCACTCCCTATGCTAAGGAAAAAGATTTATCATACATGAAGCAAATCTCAATATTTGATTCAGGATAAAATGCACAAGGAAATGTTTAAAAAGTTTTGGAATCTGACCAAAATCACCTGGCTAGGCTTAATACCTTCTCCTAGCCTCCCTGAACTACTAGACAAATTCATAGTATGTTAAAATTCTTATATTTCTAACTTATATATGCCTCTCTAGGCAGGTAAAAATACATGGCTAAAAATAAATGATAGCTGAAGTTGAATGTTATTGCTAATGAATGATTTTAACATAGCAATCGTTTCTATGGCCTTATTATAGGGCCGAGTAATACTGATCTCAATCCTGGGGGAAAAATGCCAAAAAAACAAAATATGTTTTCCTTCATTCAATTAAGTCAGGCTAAGACTAATACTTATGGATGATACACAATTCCATCAAGGGTAAGAGGCAATTCAGAAATTCAGAATTAAGGTTAATATGCTTTGACAACCTGAAACTATGTGCTTTCTAGCCTATGAATGAAAAATATTCCAGCTGCCTTATGAATGAGACTTTGCCAGGACATTAGACATGGTACTGCTTTACAGAAGCAAGAGTAAATGCCCTGGTGGCTCATAGCAACATTATTTCTCCCTTCAGTTCTGCACAGCATGTTATTTGTTATTTAGCTTCTTTGTGATGAAACTACAATCATAGAGTGCTTTTACATTCCTTGGGACAAAAGGAATTTCACAAATTATTCAATAAATCTTCAATTTTCTATTTTTCAGTGCAATTTTCGTTATTTTTCTGCTCACCTCTGTGTCATTATTGAGATTCCATAAATCCAGTCTCCCCATGCCATCCACACAGGCAAACAGGGCTGGGTGAGTGGGTGACCACATAACATCATAAACATAGTCCGAATTATCTTCAAATGAATACAGAGGCTTGTTATTCTGAAAGGGAAAAGCTGATTCTTAGTACGGTCAACAGGATACAACATGAACACAAATTATTAAACTACACTATCACTGAAGAAATGACACACATTCAACAGGTATACATTTTATGGTGTTTAACTCAGTCTAGAAAACATTGCTGTAATGTGTCACTGTAGAGTTTATTTGGCATTAAACTAAGAATTAACTATTGGGTTGCATTTGATTTTTAACTTGCAGATGTTATAGTGTCTGAAAAAGTACAGACCATCCTTTAAAACATTTGTCAGAGGATTTTGGGATGATTATAGCAGTGTCTGTGCTTTTGAATTTCTCCTAAATCTCCCCATGAAACTAGGCAACACAAGGAAGATGGCAAAGCCAATGACTTGCAATGCCTACAACAAAATCAGGAGATAGGCCCCGAACATAAGCAGGGGAAACAAATCTTTGACAACTACCATGGCATCTGTGAAGGAAGAAGTGGGGCAGGCACAACAGTGTGATAGCTGGAGCATAGAAAAACCTGCCAACAGCACATTCTCAGGGACAGCATTGTGAGTCTGTCTGAGAACAGCAGCAGAAATTAAGAAGATGAGCCAGGCGTGGTGGCACAAGCCTATAATCCCAGCACTTGGGAGGCTGAGGCAGGGGGATCATTTCAAGTTTCAGAATTGCCTGGACTATGTAGAGAGCTCAAGGCCAGGCTGAACTGCATAGCGAGACCTTGTCTTAAAAAAGAAAAGAAAACTCGGAAGAGCTAGAGCTAGGCGTCATCTCATTGGTAAATAAACATCACCCAACAGCAGCATCAGGTAAGGTCTGATGGTGTATTCTGGGCCCATCAACCCTCAAAACCAAAGCTCCTTTCCAAAATAAAGTCTCACTAGAGAGAAATGGCTCAATGCAATGCAGATTAAAAGGGACAAAAGAAGTGAAGGGTCAGATAAAAGTAGAAAGGAACAGAAAAGCACATTTCAGAAGGTACCTTATTACCACATGTGTAGATGTATCCACCTTTAAAAAAAATACAGAAGAGAAAGTTTTTAACTGAGACCAAGAAAGCTACCCTTGCTCATTCTTTCCTTTCTAAAATGACTGAACAACTTATTTCACTAGTAAATAATAACAGAAAAGATCTCAGTAAACTAAGTTTTTATGGTCAAGATCGTTTCCACAAAGACATGATACTGGGACAACTACATATATACAAGCAAAAAGCCTCTCAAAAAGTAAAACATCATGTTGGACCGCTCCTCCTTCACATCACAAACAGAAATTAACTCAAATGCATCACAGAGCAAATGGGAGAGCCAAACACAAACTATTAAACAAGTAAATCTTCAAACCCTGCACTCAAATAGTTTCTTAGACACAAAACCAAAGGCTAGAGGTACAAAAAAGTAGATCAAACTGGTCTATTATCAAAATTAAATACTTTTGTGTTTCAAATATCAATAAAGTACAAAAGTCTACATAATGAAAAAATATTTGTAAACCATACAGCTAATTAGTGACTCACATCTAGCACATGAAAAATGTTCAATATTATTAGTCATGAGAAGAACATAAACTAAAACCACACTGAGCTATCACTTCATACTACTATCACTTCATAGTATAGTAAGATAAAAAAGCTAGACAAGCCTGGGATTTAGCTCAGCAGTGTAAGCACCTGCCTGGCAAGCGTGAGGTTGTGAGTTCGATCCCCAGTACAAAGTACACACACACACACACACACACACACACACACACAAAAAAAAAGACAATAAAAAATGTAGGTATGGATATGAGAAATCAGAACCCTCACTTATCTGGCAGGGGAGATAATCATGATCAAGAATCAGGAACCTCATACCTTACTCACAGGAATATAAAACAGTGCAGCTAGTTTGAGGAACACTGTGGTACTTCTTCAAATGCTAATTAGAACTAAACATTTGATCCAACAATTCCACTCCTAGGTATATATCCCAGAGAAATGAAAACATAGACATACATAACATGTATTTCCAGTAGCCTTACTTGTAATAGCTCAAAAGTGGAAACAGCCCAAATGTTCACCAGCTGATGAGTGGATAAACAAAAAGCAGTACATCTACACAATGGGCTATTACTCAGCCATAAAAAGAATGAAGTCCTGACACATGCTATAATATAGGTGACTCTTGAGAAAGTGAAGTGCAAGAAGCAGTACACGCACTGCATGGTTTCACGAGGCTTCCATAAACTATCAATGGCAAATTCATAGATTAGTGGTTTCTAGGAGCTGTGGGAAGGGAAATTACTACTGTATAACCATTTCTTAAATATGAAAATGTAAAATTAGTCACTAATGACAGCACATACCTTGATGAACATACTATGAACCACTAATAGTACATTTTAAAAGTGTTAATTCTATGGCATATGAATTGTATTTCAATACTTATTTTTTAAAAAGAAGATATATTTTAAAAGGTGATAGACAAATCAATAGATACATCTACAGTGGCAGGCCCTGAAAAAGAAAACCAAAGCTATAATATGGAATATGAAAAATAATTCAAAAGAACTCTCCAAGCCAGATGTGGTGGTGTATACCTGTAGTCCCAGTTACATGGGAGGCTAAAGAAGGATGGCTTAAGCCTGGGAGCTTGAGGTATCACAATATAGTCACACTCTATCTGTTCTAAGAAAAGTAAAGGGGTTTGGGATATAGCTCAGTGGTAGACCACATGCTTGAGGCTGTGGGTTCAATTTCTTGCACTGCAAATAAAATAAAACTGACTCTTTTTTTTTGTTTTTTGTTTGTTTTTTTGGTACCGGGGATCCAACTCACAACCTTGCGCTTGCAAGGCAGGCGCTCATGCCACTGAGCTAAATCCCCAGCCCCCCTAAAACTGACTCTTTAAAGAAAAAGAAAACAAAATCATCTTATCATTTAGATTTTTAAAAAAGATCAAGTCCCAAGTAAGGAAAAGCAAACCTTATTATCATCAGTCATTTACCACACAATGCAACTGCATGAACTCAAATAGTTAAAATGAAAAAAGAAAGCTACAGATAAGGATACAGAGTTATAGGAACTTGCAATGTGACTGGTGAATTATAAACTGGACAACCACTTTGAAAACTGCTTAGCAGTATCAAAGCTGAATGTAGGCATATCCCATGATCAAGTAATTCCATTTCTAGGTAAAGGTCCAATAGAAATGACTGTTTATATGTTCACTGACAATAACTACTACAGCCATGTTCATAAAAAAACTGTTTATAACTGCCCTAACATGGAATTACCCCAAATATCAGATAGAATGGATAAATTATAGTACTGCAGAGAGAATGAACAATCTACAGCTGTTTTCAACAATATGAATAGTAGAATGTTAGGCAAAAGAAACCAGAGACAAGCAAATATGTATTCATTTTACAAAATACAAAATATTTAAAAGACTATAAGCAAGTTAGATAAAAACTTATAACAAAAAGATTGCTAAATATATCAGAAAATAGTTGGGTCAAATATTTCATCTACACAGTGGACTATTACGTAGCCAGAGACAAAAACAGGATGCATTATACCTGAGTAAAAGATCACAATTTTAAAAAAGAAAAAAACCAGTATGTTCTCAAATTTTTTAAAATGTGATCATGGACCTTTATAACTTTTTCCAAGTTTTATTTTAAAAAGTTATTTAAGGATTAATCTTATTTTTCCCTTCAGAGAGAAAAAAGGCACATGTATTTGATATCAAATACTGTTTCATACTATATTAATTTTACATATAACACTGCCAATTAAAGCCCTGAATTGATTATTTAAAATATTTTTAAAAAGTTAAAGTCAGGTGTGATGGCACACAACTGTAATCCCAGCACTTGGGAGGCTGAGGCAGGGGAATTGTGAGTTAAAGGTTAACCAGGGCAATTCAGTAAGTAAGATACTCTTTCCAAAATGAAATAAAGCAAAACATAAATATTTTTTCTTCCCTTTAAGAGCACTTCTGCCCAAATGGAAAGCCTGAGGAGGGGCCTAGAACTTAGTCTTTCGTTTTAGGGCTTCCAGTAACTAGTTTTAGGATTATATTACTCTAAGCTTCTACTTCCTTATTTATAAAACAAAGATTATATACCAGTGTTTCTGAAGCTTAACCACTATAACCACCTACAGTCTTGAAAAATATGCAGTTGCCTGAGTCTCTCCTTAAGATATTCTGAATCAACTTGTCTGGGGTGCCAAGTAAGTATTACAAATTTTAAGAATTGCCAAGATGATTTTAATAATGTACAAACAAGACTGAGATCCATAAAACTAGATAATGTCTATGTGACTCTAAAGCTCTAAAATTCTCATGCATAAACAATTTGCAAAACATATTTGCTAAAAGAATTATAATGAAAACAAAGGGCTTCTTTGATGATGGATAGCATTTGAATAAGCAAAAATAGCTCATTGTGGTCCACTTGTAAGAATAAACACTGTATGGTCAAGGAACTTTTAATAATTTTTCCTTAGGCTCAAATTATATACTTGGTTGAATAATGTCCCTCTAAAATTCATGCCCATCTGGTATGTGTAAATGTGACCTTATGTGGAAAGATTGCAGAGTTAAGACCTCAACTTAAGATGATGTCATACTGCATTAGGGTGGGCTCTCAATTTAGCATTATTGTCCGTCAGAGAGAAAATATGGACACAAAGACATAATGAAACAAACAAGCAGAATGCCATCTAATGACATAGGCAGAGACTGGAGTGAGGCAGCCACATGACAACAACATCAAGGATTGCTGGGAGACAACAGATTCTCTCTTCAAACCTTCAAAATTGTGACAGAATAAACTTCGGTTGTTTTTAGCCACCTATTTGTTATAGGAGCAATAGAAAACTAACATAGATTTTTTTCAAAGCTCAGATAATTGGAGAGTTCTAGGTTAGTGCAATTAGTGCCGAAAGGAAATAGATTGATATAACAGTGAGGTATTTGGTGGAGAACTGGGAAATAATTATGTCCTCAACTTGGAATAGAAAAAAAAATTCCAAGGTTAAAAATAGCTTCCTATATGACCTGACTGAAGATACTAACTTTTTGAGAAGTGTCTATTAAATACTAAGTAAGTATGAAGAATCAAGAGTCTTACAAAGAAAATGACGATGGTACCCGTTTAGTATTGTCCAGGGGCCAGTGTCTCAGCCAATGGATGTGAGCATTACTACCCCATGGCAAGGCTATTACTATCTGAAGATGAATGAATCAAACTATCTTAGCTTGATGCCACTGAATATTCAAAATATAAAACTTCTTTTGTTCTAATTCCTTGTTCACCAAGCAATCTTCTGATTATAATTTGGCTTCCCATGTGGGCTGTCTACAGGGAAACAATGAGCTGCTCAGGCCAGCAGGAATATCTAGGCCTTCTGGCAGTTAGGTTTCTCACTGTAAATTAATAAATCAACATTCTTCAGTGTATCAGTGTCTTAGGAGCCTGTTAGTCCCATTCAGCACTCTCCTATCTAATCAACTCTAGAAGGCTGACAAAATTGAGTTCACTAAATATGCAAAACAGAGGCTGGACACTGGCCAATAGCAAGTCACTGAGGTAAATGTTGCTAGATGGGACTGGGTCTGGATCAGCAGTCAGCCTTCCCCAAGAATTCCTAACTTCACAGCATGTTTTCATTTTAATTTGCCTAGTATGAGCAGTAAGATCTCTTAACCCTGTTTTAATGCAAGTATCCTCTCAGTACTAAACAGAAAAACTGCCGGGTGTGGTGGCACATTCCTGTAATCCCAACACTTGGGAAGCTGAGGCAAGAGAATTGCTGTGAATTCGAGGCCAGTCTGGGCTACAAAGTGAGTGTAAGGCCAGCCTGAATTGCATAGCAAAACCCTGTTTCAAAAAGGCCAAAATAAAAAAATAAAATCCAGAAAAGCTGCCAAGTTAAGGAGGGGCTTGATACATCATACATTAAACCTGCTCTTAATATATATAAAGATGGAAGACTCAAATTTAAAGCCAAAAGTAGGTTGGTGACCCAAAGCCCTGAGATTTAAAACCAATCAATGTACAAATAAATAATCTTTTCAACTGGCAAAGCTGCCAACAACCTAATAAAGATACAAATATCTTATCTAGGCCTGGTAGCATATGCCTATAATCCCAGCTCCTTGGGAAGCTGAGCCAAGAGGCCTACAAATTCAAGGATAGCAACTGAACAGACCCTGTCTCAAACTAAAAAGCAAAAAGGACTGGGGATGTAGCTCAGTAGTACAGCACCCTTGGTTTAATCCCCAGTACCTCAAAAACCAAAACCTCCATAACATACATATATATATATATATATGTATGAGGTGGAGGTGGGGACTGCAACTGTACACAGACTCAAGGTGACAGGGCATCTGGACATCCAGCAACTTGCGTGGCTGTCTTTTTTAATTCTGTATTTTGTTTGGTTTTACAAGCTAAATTATATTTTTTTTGCTTACGGGTATGAGAATCTTTTCTTCACCTTTTCCCACTGTACAAATCTGATTAAAAGGACAAAAATTCAAGAACAATCTAAGAAACAGATGATTCGTGAATATATTTCTATTTGGCCTGCACCCCATTACAAAGCAAAAGAGGAACTGAACCCTATTAAATTCCTTTTACATTCTGGATACCATATCAAGTAGCTTTTGCAGACATTCCTTTCATTATACTTCTGAGTAAGTGCTATTTTTATGTTGCTAATATCAAATCTGAAAATGCTTAATTATAAAAGGCAAGCTTGGAGAAACAAAGTCTTCTCACATATTCCATGTTAAACTAAAAGGAAGGACCAAGACAGGATAATAATGAACCCTCATTTATCTCAGATTTCTGAGGCAAGCACTCAAACACATAGGAGTTCTTTAAAACAGTGAAAGACATCCTTTAAGACAAGTAGATTTTCTCAAAGAACAAATAAAGTCTCTAGATTGTTTCACAATTATTCAGAGAGTCAACATTTAGGGTAAAATAGCTGGACAGAAAAAAATTAAAAGCTTAAAATTTAACTTAATTAAAACAATCTGATATATGGAGTGTATAGTTTCACCAGCAATAATGTGATACTGCAGAAAAACACAGCAAAGTTAAGCTATTTTTATTATAAAATGAGATCGAAGAAACTACAATGTCTACTACAGTATATAATATTCCCTATTGGATCTGTTTTGAGACTATCAACCAGACAGGAAAAAGTCAAATTACTGGAATTGTTGGAGATCAGGAAGCATTTTATCACATAAATGGGTGTTTCAAATAACTGACCAAAGTACTTAAACACATAATTCTGTAATACATAATTCGATATAATAAAAATATGTACCCATGCCTTTTCACAATACTTTCTTAATGATTCAAGTTTATTATGTATAGCTTTATGGTACAGCACTTCTTCCAAATCAGTTTTTGTCTTTTCCCCATTTCCTGTCAGCTCTATGAAGCACTCTAGTTGTGAGTTAAGTTTCTAAGTTCTCAAAAAAGCAAATGCATGGCTTTTGTGTTAGGTTGAAAGACAACTGTATGAGGTTCCATACAAGATACTCAGGGGCTTTTTCTCCATTTTAGTCAGAGCAAACAGTTTTATGCTTGAAAAGTCTGAAGTGGAGGGAAGACTGGTGTTTGATCATGTCTGGAGTTACCATACTTGTCAGCACACTTTTATGAAAACAACAACATTACTCATGCTCTGTATAGCTTCTTACCAGGTCTAATTTATTAGCAAAAGACTCTAAGCTATTTAAAAGCTGTCTTTCCTATGTGGTAGTAGAGCACCATCTTGTGTTAGAAGCAGACATCTGTATTTTTAGATACCTTAGTTGTCCATAGTTTTACTGTCCAGTCAAATGAAGATGTAACAAAAAGATGTGAGAAGTCTACTGCTCCAACAGCTGCATGACAGTGGATGCCAGTGATTGGTCCTTGGTGTCCCTCAAACATTTCACTGATTCCAGCTTTGCTATTTTGTAAAAGTGAAAATGTTAGGGAAATCTCTCATAAGTAGACTATTTATAAACACGTTCTATTGTAGGTTTATATTGCAGACTTTGACTTAATTTCAACAAACTTAATGCAACTTATATTTATAATGCAATAGAACGACTTACATTGAATGTTACTCCATGCAGACTTGGCCACACTAGTGAAGCAGTAAATACATTTTAGAACTAGAAGCATTTTGCTGTTGACAAGAGAACTCAGAAGTCCAGTATCTGAGTTGGCAGAATAGATACAAAAGGATGCTACATGTAAGAGAGACAATCTGAGCTACTTTTAAATCAAAAGCTTTGAAGTGAAGGTGATCTGTATCTGAGATGAAACTCAGACACTCAATTTTTTTTAAAGGAAGCAATTGATAAGGTACAGCTAGACCATTTCAAAATAGATTGAACAGCAGGAGGAATACTAGTCAATTTAAAATGTGGACGTGACATTACTGTACAATTATCAGGAGGACTGAAGTAAAGCTCAAAGTCCAAGTAAAAATAGGAAAATGGCTAAAGATCTTACTTATAAATTCAAAAGCCAGTATGATGCATGTGCATATTGTACTTGTAACTGCTAAATGCTCCTATCACTAACTTCTATGAATGCATGTACACACAAAACGATAATACACTGTGATCCACAAAATTTAGAATATATCATGAATCCAAAGTACTTAAAATTTAACTTTTAATTTTATATGCATAAACTCAGTGTCACAAATAACAAACTGCTCTAGAACAGATTTCTACTTAAATAAGGCCTATCTGATTCACTAAGTTATTCAAGGGAGCATTTTAAAGAACTGCAAATTCTAGTTTAGGTTTACCTGCCATGGCGGCATGCTGTATACACAGAACCTTCTTCACTCCCAACAACGAAGTTGTTGACATCTCCAACAGGGAAAGACATAGATGTCACAGCTACTGCCTTTGACTGTTTATGAACCAACTCCATGCTATCCTACACAGAAAAAATGGAATATTTCCAAGCATTCAATTTTAAGTTTTCATAGGAAAACTTCAGTTTTAACAAATTTGTAAACATACCTTAGTTAAATGAAGCATGTTTGAAAATAAAATAAATGCACAGCAAACTATATTTAACATGTTCAGGTTTATAACGTTATAACAATTAAAGCAGTTTATAAATAACATATATTGGGGTGTATACACATTTAAAACAACATAAACTTCAAAATTTCAGTTACCCAAGTTTAACCTACCTGTGGATGAGAAAGCATGTCGAGACTCCATGAACAAATTTTTCCATCGGTAGAGATGCTAATCAGATTGTGTGCATTTTGTGTTCCAACAACATTTACACAATAGACAGGGTGCTACAGACATTAAAGAAAGTTTTTAGAGATGATTTTACTAAAAAAAACAACAAAAGTTTTAGTCTAATCATACATATTTTGTTTCACCTCAAAAAGTTATAACTTGAAGGTATTTTTAATATCAAGTTTGCCATTTTTCTGTGGATTAACAAAAGACTGTCTCAAAAAGGGACAAGTTTCTGATAAATGGATCCCTAAAAGTATAGAAAAAAGATGTTGTTCTTGGTTGCTAAATGATAAAGAATTCACACATCAAAGGAAACATGTTCTGAAACCAATCTGACAGACACCATTAAGTAGTTAACAGTGCAGGAGCACAGAAGTTGAACGGAAATAACCTTATTTACTTACTGTGTGTGCAGCAGCCGACAGTGGTGTTCTTTGCACTGGAGTTCTTTTGTTGCTACGGTTATCCCAAAGCACAATTTGGCCTGAATATGTACCACCAACAACAAGATTTGGATGGAATTTTGCAAATGTAGCAGACATCACAGCTGACTGTAAGTAGGATTTTTATAATTAAAATTTAAATGGAAAAATGTGACAAACTATAAAAATAAACGTATGCATCAAAGACATTTTCCTCTTTGTTATCAGGTATTGGAAGTTATAAAACAAGTCAATAACTTCATCAGCATTTTCATTTTGTTTCAGAAATATAAAAATATATCTTTAGAATATTTTTTGCTTTAAAGGCAAATGTAATGATTGTTTACATAAATATGTTTAAACAATTTATCAAAGCAAAAAATTATTTCACTGATTATAGTATTAAAAGATAACTGGCCCTGTGACTGACCTCTCACATTAGAACATACACTAATACACTAGTTTTGACTCAGGATTATGACATTATTAAAGATTTTAACTTATGCAACCAGAAGAGACTTGCACATTCTAACCTTATACTAAATCCACTTTTAAAATCTGCATCTGTTTCTTACTTCAACCATATGTTTCTACTTAAAATTATCTAGTTCCCACTCCTCAGGCCATGTTTAAGTAATTCAGTGGGCCAACCATCTAATTCTATATTCCGCAAATAAGTTCCTGAGAAACTCCCTGTAGAAAGAACAGTTTATAAAAGATTCCTTTTATATAATCAATCACAACAACAGAAAATCACAAGTGCAAAGGACTTTAGTTGTGATTAAACATTATAAGAAACATTAGAAAAGCTACGAGAGGCAGATCGTGCTGAAGTAAGAAGTCTTCGGTTTTCTGTCAACATTTGTTTGCAAATATGGAGCAGTTTGGTAAATGCCAATTCAATGAAATCATTATGTTGACAAGAAAAGAAAAAAGGCACTTGTCTAAATTCATTAATGAACTCTTTAACTTGGGGAAGACTGTTAAAAGATCATCTTACCTGGCAGTGGAACACATATTCTGGGGTAGTTTTTTTGTATTTCATATTCCATACAAGGGCCACACCATCAGGCTCATGAGGAGCATCTTCATTGTTATTATAGGAAGCCACAAGTAATTCGGGATACTGCTCACAAGAATCAAGTGGAAAAGAAAGGCCAGGTATATAATAAGAGCTATTTTATGTTCTTGGCTATTTGACTTTCTTTATCAGATTATTTTGAAAATACAAACATCTAACACTTCACCAAGAAAAACAGCTTTAGAGTTATGTTCACTGGGATAGTAGTACAATTTTGAATTAGTACAGTCAATTATTTAAAATATTTTAATATTAAAACACTTAATTTTAAATTTTATACAAAGTATTTGGCAAGTAACTGAAATAAAACTGAGTTTGGCATGAAACCCTGAATTTCAAAAATAAATAATACTTCTAATTCTTTCTTCCAAAGTACATAAGGTAAAATGAATATAGCAACATTAGAACTATCTTCTATTATTTAAATGAAACATACTGATTTGATTATACAAAACTCCTCTAACTGAAACAAAACTCTATATTAATTACAATTAAAAATTGAGTTAATAGCAACTAATTTTGTTATATTTTACCTGAGATGACCAATCCAAACAACTAACAACCCGATGCTTTGACCAACGTTCATCAAAAAATTGTCGATTTAATGATAGTTTAGCACCTGCTTGAATCTCTCTATAGAAAAAGACCAAACCCCAAAAAAGATTGTGTTATAACTTTTATCACTCTCAATCTTAAAATAATTTAATAGTGCTGAAGCTATAACCCTAGCAATTAAACATTACCCTTCTTTGTCTTCCAGATCTCTCCCACTGTAGTCAAAGAAGATGTTAATTTGCTCAGAAAGAGCTCTTTCTACAATTCTTGTAGAATGGTCAAAGAAACTTAAAAATTCCTCTGAATGCAAGATTTGTTGTTTTTCTTCTTCAGTCAGCTCATGAGGGGGAGCTGGAAAACAAATTTTTTTTGAGGTATAACTTGTATCAGCTAAGTCACATCAACTCACTATCACACTTTGGATCAAGGAATATCATACATTCTTTTTAACTAGATTCACCTCTCTGATTTAGGGGGTTTTATTTTATCCATATCACAATAAAAGAAATTGTAAGAGAAATTACCAAAAATGTTTAGAGTTAAATTCTTTAAGGTACCTTTACTATCACTGTCTTCATCTTTTTTAAAAGTTTTTTCTTCTTCAGGTTCAATAGGTGGTTTAGGAGTCACTACATCATCTTCTTCCTCGTCATCTAAAAAGAAACAGAAACAAATTATTTTCATGAAAATAGTTGATAACTTTTGAGAAGCAGTATTTCAAAGAGTTATCACAACACTCTAGATAAAAGAAAAAGTACACCACTGTGATAAGATAGAAAGAGTATAAATAAATTTTATCAAAGCAATGTTGAAGAAAAATTAGGTGAAACCTCTTGGTTTTTATATATACCTCTGTGGCATCTCATCAACAGTCATATTAAATTCTGTGGCTACATAAGCAGGAATAAGATATATAAGCAAGTAGGACGAATTCCTCCTGAAGTCTCTAAAAGCTTGTAAGCATTTATCATTCCTGACAGAACAACATGCAACTCCTGCATAGTTTTATATAGCATGCTGACACATTAATGCTGTAGAATGAAGAAAATCAAATGTCTAAAACAGCCCACGGAGCTTGGCTGTTTACTTGTGATCTGAAACCATCAGTGTCTAATGGGTCTTCATATGGCATAAAGACGGCTTACATTAACTTTCAGGTTGCTATTTGAGACACAGATTTTAAAGATAATAGCTATGAGACCACATTTTCAATTCTGTCATTTTAAATGCAAGTCTCATTACCTACTGTTGTATGATGTGGCAATAAGCAGTTAAAATAATGTTTTCTTTAATTTTAATAAAAGCATATATTGATATCTACAATGTTTATGACTTTTAAAAATTACTAAATCTCTTGCATAGTCAAATGAGGCAAATTAAAATCATGTATTTAAAAATGTTATAGGAATATAATCCTGCCTACCTTCTTTTGCTGCAAACCAAGATAAATTTTTATGAGGAAAATGCTTATTTTTATTGCCTAACCATGTGTTATTTGTCTACAAGCAATAGCAGCAGGCATCTGCTGCAGAGTGCATCTCAAGTAACGAGAGTCTATTCAAGAAGAAGACTTTACTTATTAGTAATAGTCATTCCCTTGACCCATGTACAAAATTATTTAAAACACACACATACACAACGTACACAAAAGAATGGTCAAGGATGGGAACCAGCTGCCAAGTCATAGTCCCAGCAGCCAGGCCAGCTGACTAGATAGCAACAACCAGATGGCACTGCTGGGATTGTGTCTTTCTGATACAAGGTGGCAATGGGATGGCATAACATTCTTCCGCTTGACTGCTTCCAATCCTGTGCCTTTCCCCAATGGTAAGCCTGTGCAATTACTCGCACTCCAGGAGGCCTAGAGACAAGCCTTTACCCTGCAAACAAAATGCAGCTTGTAGGCCACACCAGCTGCCAACTCACACATAGTGTTAGGTTTAGAGAGCTATGAAAATCTTTCTAACTCTATAGTATAAGCAATAAAAATATCTGTACCTGTGGAAAGAAAGCTTTAAATGACACTGTATAATGCACACAATGATACAACCTCCAACTTAATCAAAATGATAATGACGTATGCCAATCCTACATTACTTGAAATTGAGCGATTTTTACGTTCTGACAAGTTTACAGAACTAGGATAAATGGCACGAATGATTTCAATATATGCTCATACTTTGAACCAAATGGTGAAGGTTAAAATTTTTCCTTTCAAGGGCCTCAATCAGCCACAAAGGAAAACAGTAATCACTGTCTTTTCAGCCAGCCCAACCGCATTTGTCAGCCCTTTCTCCGTCAATGCAGCCAGAGCAATCAACCTGCCAAACATTCAGAATGGAAAAACAATCTGAAAATACAGGGTATAATGCACCTGCCAGTGAAAATGGCCATTTCAAGAAAAGCTAGTGATCTCAGTGACCCTGCTGAGGAGGCGGTGGTGCAAAGGGGAAAGAACACGTAAAAGAATTCTTAGTGATCGCCACTCTCTTGCACATTGACACTTCCTTACAAAGCATGCCAATTACAGCTTTTGTGCTACTTAAAAAAATGAAAGCTTTTTTGGGCAAAATAATCACATAGAGAAACAGAAAGACACTACTCCTTTTTGATAAATTGTCATATACAATGAATTATTAATCTGAAAACAGTATAACTGAAGGCAATTTTACACCATATATATCATATATTAAGATACAATTCTGCCAAAGTTGTTTGATGTAATATAATAAAATAATTTAATTACATTTAATCTAAAAGATGACTTTTATAATAGGACATTTACTTCAATTAAAAAATCAGCCTGAGGAAAAAAATATACACATACCTATATTTCATTTTCTGCTGATACTATCCACTTTTCTAATCAATTTTGTTAACTAGTTGAGTTCACCACTAGTGAGTCCTAAAGTCAAGACAAAGATTTTGAGTTACCATGGACAGGTCATTCCTGGGCACTGAATTATAAATTATAGCCTCCTACTCACATCTTAGTCTCCTCCTTCAACTTTGTTGTATTATATGGCTTCTAAGTACCATTTTCAATGACAGGTGTCAAATTCCTGTTATAACGCATATGGTCAGTGTTTTACTGTTAAGTGACCTAATAATCTACATATTTAACAGAAAAGAGCTTGTTTATAGAGACACTCTTTCTTTTAAAATTTAAAATGTAGATGAAGTATGTTAGTGATCAGTTATCACCCTACAGTACAGCACTTGCCATTTATATGTGTCTATATAAATTACTACAGCTGTAGTTCAATGAGTATGAACTATTTAAATAGATCTCAGAATATTTTAGAGTCCATGTACATATCTCCCATTCTATATGGATTAAAAATGAACTTAAAAATTGCAATTGGTACTCAAAACCCAAGCTTAAGAAATTATTAAGCTAAATAAATTTCCAGGAACCTAAAAACAAATGATATGTTCTTAAAAACTGCCAAATGTAGTATTTTAATTCTAGCACTTTGGGAGGCTGACATTGGAAGATCGCATGTTCAACCCTGTCCTGGAAAAATGGTGACTTAGCATTTAAAAAAAAATTTTTTTTTTAAGAGCCAGAGATGCAGTTCAGTGTGAAGACCCTAGGTTCAATTTGCAATATGAAAAAAAAAGTGCCCCTAAAACAAATATATTTGCTTTATCATAAACAAATACAATAGCTACTAAATGATTATTGCTATGGCCAAAAAATAAAGTATTAATAGTTCTAAGGATTTTCTAAGCTAGTCCCTGTTACATGATAAGCTATAATATATTTAAAACTGGAAAAGACTTAATAGTACAGTAAGACTGAAAAATGAGACTGCCATGCCACATCAATTTACTGATGAATATTCATTACAATATGCTAAGTGGTTAATGGTTAACTCCATGCTTTCTCTGACGGACTCTAAGGTTACAAACTGAGCAGTAAAGAGTGCAGAAAAGTAGCAGTTACTTTTGAAGTGACAAATCTCTTGTCAATGAATTCTAAAACTAGGTTTAATGAACCATTCAATTTTTACTTAGCGTTAACATCAAAATTGTGATATATTTTGGCGAAATGGAAAGAAGCTGCTCTATAAATTAGGTTGCACCTAGAAATAACACCAACCAGTGAACTTCCAGTTGTTGGAATAATCAAAGTTAATCAAAGTTAAATCATCTGTGAAATGGGTGTCTTTTGTTAAACTCAAGGAATGAGTCTTCAGAATAAGTTTTTTCATCTATATGTCATATTACTTTTAAGATATGTTTAAGAATAGGCAATAAAGTAGACAAGTTATTTTAAATAGTTTAAAATATGCAAAATCTTAGCAAATTCTTGCCAAACGCGTATGATTCACAATATGAAATGAAAAATGCATCCCACATTAATGCACTGTTTAGAGAATACATTTGTTTGCTATCAATTCATTATGTTGTTTTATTACACTGGTACATCCTTTAAAGATAATTCAGTATCTCATGAAGAATCCCTAACTTACAAAGTACTCTAATTAGTCAGGGTATGGAGGAAATTGCTACTGAGTTCTAAAAACCAGGAAATTTGTCGCTTACAAAATATGATTCAACTTTAAAAATTCAACTTACAAATACCTTTGCAGACATCAATAAAAACATGATGTAGAAAGGCTTCTATCACTAGTTTAAAAGTATAAAATAGGAATTTTGTTTCTGAATTAGCATCATTTTGAGTCTCCATTTATTTGTCCACATTTTTATTTTTTTATATATTAAAGTCAAATCATATTGAAGAGAATATTTACTGAGGCAAAACTTCATCAATGTATCTATGGAATTCACTCCTTTAGAACAAATCTCTAGAATCAGATGTAAGGTTAGTTGTTATTACTTTAATAATTTGGGTCTCTAACAAGGGAAACACAGGTAGTTGATTTTTTAAATCAAGGAATACCCTGAATGTAGGAGAAAAATAAGAAAGGAATGATATTTACACTGTTTAATGTGGAAGTTGTCTTTATGCATAGACTTTTTAGTATAAGATTATTCTATGTGACCTCATCAAATGTCACATTTTTCTGAGGTCACTAGTTTCAGATACCCTGATTATACTCTTAATTGAAGGTTAAGAATGGATGATATAATTTTCAGTTATATATAGTAATTCTCACAGATTGAGGGTTAAAACTAACAAATTTATTTGCTAGAATTTAAAAAATCCATTTTAAGGAAGGGTAATATTGTATTAACCAGAAGACCCACACATTTGGACTACTTGGAGAGTATAGATTCCAATAACACCATGCAATAAATGATTAAGAGTTACTTACATAATACTCTTCTATATATTATAAATGTTAATCAGTAAGCATTGAAGAAAAATATTTGACCAGTAAATAAATACCAATAGATACAAAGCTCTTACAAATACGAAAGTAAAATGGAATAAGGAAAATGGGACTTTATTAGAAATCAAGTGCCAGGTTCTATTTGTGGCCCTGATATTTTCTTCCACTGTGGACTCAGGTTCTTTTTTTTTTTTTTTTTAATTCCCCGCGTGGCCCCGCCCCCAGGTTCTTTAATTAAATTCTCAGGTCCTCATTTTCCACAGATGTAAATATCCTGATTAAATAACCTTTAGGATTTCTTCTTCCTTTAAAAATCTTTTTTCCTAAAAATAAAACCAAAAAAAAAAATCCATACTGAAGTGAGATAACAAAAACTGCCATTTTCAAAATGGTTAAAACTTTTAAAAGGTAAAGGGAAAAAGTAACTTCCAGGAGTCTTATCTTGCCAGAAGTTGTTTACCTGTGGTGAAGGAAATTGACTGAGGTCACATGGTCCTAGTCAATTTCATTCACAGTAGGTGCTTTAAGACAGCGAAGCACCTCAGTTCAGAAACAGCACTACCAACTTACAGAGTAAACTTGAAAGCAAGTAGATGGCCACAATGGGGTGGGGGTGAGGGGAGGCAGAATGAAAACTGCCTTTTAAAAGAACAGGTCTGGCATTTTAAAAAAATGGAAGATAGATAAGACTTATGCCCAATTTTTACCTTCAATTTGTAACTCACATTACTTCAGCGATTATACTGCTTACCTAAATTTATTGTCTGTTACTCCAATTGTGATTTCTCCCAGTTTTTCTTAAAGTGAGTTTTAAAATTTGTCCCATAATTTAAAATTTCTTAAATTATTTTTGTGATGCTGGATCTAACACATCATGCATTCTAGGCAAGCATGCTACCATGGAACTACAATCCTAGCCCCATTACATAGCTTTTAAATGGGAGCCAACCAGGTTGAATTTGAGAACCACTGTATTAAAGCAATGTACAGTTAAGCATAAAGAGCCTGCATTAAAAAAATCTTAATTTCGAGTTTTTTCTCTTTCCTTCTTTCTAAAACTTCTACAAGTTGGGAAAACAGATTTTTGTAAGAGCCTCAGACATGAAATTAATTGTAATGATACAGAAAGGAAATTGTTTCAATTTTATAAATAGTAGCAAAGCTTAAGGATGGCCTGATGCTATCAGGATAGGATTCTCATTTTTTTTCACTTAAATACCTGTAACAAAGGACCACAAAAACAAAAAAGATAACCTCGTACCTTTTTATATACTCAATAAACTTCATATAAACGTCACATATACTTCATATATACTTAAACTCAAGGAATCAATGAATACTTGCTAGAATGCAAATGTAATAAACCAACATGCGCACTTATAAATAACATTTAATTATTAGTCTACAGAAAAATTCAAAAGGTAATAGCAGTGTTGACATGGACATACCCATTAGAAGCTGGGCTCAGGTCACCCATTCCATCATTTTCTTTTTCTACCATGTAAGGTAAGAAAAATTCTAACACAAGGGAAGATTACCACTGCTTATTCATTCCTGTGACACTACCACTACAACTGATTATCATCCTGATGTGGAAACATCTACTAATGAAATAACTAAACCACCCTCTCCTTTAATGAAGTATGTTTCAAACTACAATCTAAACTAATAAATTTAGTATGTTGTAGTCAACATCTAAGGAACAATGGCGTTGTTTTGTAAAACTTTTGTTTTAGTTACAGTTCTGCAGCTGTTTGCACTGGATTATAAGTTGAACTACTTACTATAGGTTACTGTCATAAAAGCATGAAAGTTGCTGCTTCATGGTAGCATGAGAGAGACAGTACATCTCAGAATCAGCCAGACATGGTTTAGGATCATAGCTACTAGTTCTGTGACCCTTGACAAACCATATATTCTTTACACATAAATAACAACCATTACTTAATTTTCAGAGTTTTGGTAAAAGAAATGATAGAGAGAATATAAAGTGCCACACACTATGCCTGATATGTAACAAGTACTCTTTGCTTTTATAATAATTTTCTTTCTTTTTTTTTTTTGTACTAGGCATTGAACTCAGGACCCTGTGTTTGTCAGGCAGACACTTGAGCCACTGAGCTATATCCTCAGCTGCTGTTATAATTTTCAGTCATCAATTTAAACATGAAGTTTAGAGAACTGTTACAAATGAGTAATTCCAATAATATATTTAAAAGACGCTGATAGGTTCAATTTTGCTCATTTTATTCAGAAGGATGCAGAGAACACAAAAATAACAGCATGTTTGTATTTAAATAGTGATATAAACACAGAATCCAAGAAAGTTATGTAAGAGACTCTATAATAGTTTCACTTCTGTTACCTAAAACCAAATAATGATCAGCATATAGTCATGTTAAAACCAAGAATCGAGATTAGTCATATTTTTCATCCAAATTACATCACTAGTTATCCTGTAGCATTAACACTTGAAAAGAATGTATTTTTCCAGTAGCTGCTTTCAGAATAAAAGCATGAAAATAAACATCTCACGTAGGCAAAATCACCCTAAGTAGGTAACAGTAATTAATTTCTTCACCAAATATTTGAGTACTTATTACATGGCAGATACTGTTCAAGTCAGGCCATTATAGTAAGGAAAAACTAGTCCCTACGGTTATGGAAAATTTGGCAAAGAAATTAAAGTATAATGATGCTAAAAGCCTTGTCCTGAATAATTTCAAACTGAAAAGAACAAAGTTTATCTTGTACTTATGTATCATCAGCTTATCTAACAAATCATGATTTTTATTTTTTAAATTATCTGTAAAGTAAAAATGATAAAAACAAATTTTTGAAAAATGTCAGTCTTACATTGCATGTTACATATTCAAATTAGTTCAAAGGAAATAAGTTACATGTTCACATTTTAAAACTTAAGCAGTTAAAATGCAGATTTCAAGGAGAGGCATATGTATCAGTAAATGTACAAATACAAGTATAGAATTTCTGAAAAATATATTCTTAGAAAATAGGATACAGGGCTGGAGATTTAGCTCAGTGGCGTAAGTGCCTGCCTGGCAAGTGCAAGGTCATGAGTTTGATCCCTGGTACCAAGGGAAAAAAAAGAAAAGAAAAGAAAAGAAAAGAAAAGAAAAGAAAAGAAAACAAAACAAAACAAAACAAAACAAAATAGGATACATCTATTAGAAACAATGTACTAATAACTAATGTGTAGTGGTATCACATTGATTTCTTCTTTATTTCATTTTCATACTTTCCAAAATCTCTCTGTATACTCCTATAACACTTAGAAAAAATTATTTTAAAGTATTTTCACCTAAATATTTTAAGAGGCATTATCCAAAATAGCTTTGGAGTGATTTACATTGCAAATACCTAAAATGCATTTCATAAGTATAATGGACTAAAAATACAATCTCTGGGGCCGGGGATTTAGCTTAGTGGCTTAAGCGCCTGCCTGGCAAGCATGAGGTCGTGAGTTCAATCCCCGGTACCAAAAAAAAAAAAAAAAAAATCTCCATATTATCAGATAAAAAAAGACTAATTTATTTTTTAAATGAGTCACTGTGCTCTTGTTTTGGTTATTTTGCTTACTCTGTGAGTTAACATACCTAATAATGTAGCTCCAAGAAGACAGATATCACAATACTAAAATTAATATATTAATGAAGTGTTTTCTGAAAGTTACAGAATCTTACCAACTTAGTATTTTCCACACTATTTCCTTTTCAAAGGAAAAGGAAATAGTGTGTTAATTCCATACTATTTTCCTTTTTCAAAATTTGCTTATGTCTCAAACAAATTTACTACGAATGGCTTTTCTCTGTTAAAATGAAGATTTTGCACTTACAAAAGATATTTTAGCAACCACTGGAGCAGCAGGAATGAAAAATTATTTCCATAGACATGGACATTTCATGGTCAATAAAAAATTTCTGGATAAAATATTACTGTAATTTCCTCAAAAATTTCAAAACATTGCATGTCTGATAATGTTAATTCCTTTTGGGAAAAAGAAAAAAATGTATGATATTTATTTTATTTCCATCCTTAGAGAACTGAAAAAGGGGAGTTGCTGAAAGCGTATGTGATGACCTACTGTTATATCAAAAAGAAAAGAGCTATAACTAACTTTCTTTTGAGATAAACACAAATATGAAAATTTAAACTTTTTCTTTGGTAATAGCTAAGGATTTTAAGGATCCACTCACCCCTACTCTTTTGCTTACCTGTATCTTTGTGGTTTTCTGTAATGAATATTGTCTCTCCTTAGCAAAGAAATACAGTAATTCAACTGAAATTCTACAGATAAATTAATTTAATATTTGATAAAATTTTTCTACTTGATTTTCTGTAACTAAATAGGAACAGATTTCCCTGGACAAATGGAAGAAAAATGTGCCTTACACACAGATTATTAAAAGGACAATTTATTTTGGGCCCACAATACCTTACCCATAATTCCAAAATTATCAACAACTCTAAAATCCGTAACTCATTTGGTGGTAAACTCTGGGATGATCAGACATAAAGCTACTTGTAATCATTATTTATCTTACTTAGTATATTTTCATCTTTTGCTGCCAAAACAGTAATGCCTGAGGTGCTGCTGCAATGTTAACCTATCATATAAATACCACTTTTCTAAAATTTGAAAAATTCCAAATTCTGATATCCAGGTAGCCCCAAAAGTCTCACATAGAGATTGTGGACCTATATTAGGTATTGTGTGTAAACTTCTTTTATGTATGACATACATTCATTAGCCCCATTGGCTTAAAAAAATTATTACATTACTCTATGCTTGAATCATTAGTTATTTATCAGTACTTAAAAAATTAATCTTCAATTTAAAAATAGTAACTTTCTATTTTAAGAACCAAAGGACTGCACATTCAATACAATGTTTGTGTGTACTTCATCTAATTACATACAGATTAAAGGCTACTAAATAATCTACATAGTAAAAGTTTTAGATCATAAGAAAGGATGTTTAATAATCAGGTCTAGATTTGTTCATTAGTATGAATAATGACAGCATATTAGAATGTATTATGAGCTAAAGAAAATAATTTCCATGACTTTCTTTACTGTGGGACAATCTCTCTTGGGAAGAATTATACTCAATGACAGGAATAGAACATTCTTAACCTTTACTATTTTTAAAGAAATTACATATCAGTGACAAAATAAAGACAGAAAGACTTAAATTTATGTTAACCAAAAACTGAACACATGGCTTTAAATAGTTTTTAAAAGAAAAGGTTTAAAAATTCTTGAAAGCAAAGATATAAATAAGGAAAGCATAAAGTAATAAGTTTTATATTATTTCCCCAAGAAAATATGCCCAAAACAAAAACATAGAGAAAAAAAGAAAGAAAGAAAGAACCCAAAGACTCCACTTACTTAATACAGGGTCTTAATGACAATCATATTAATGATAGTTACCTTCTTTGGGTTGAGCCATAACTGGAGTCTGAGTTTCCTTGGTATATGTGACTATTTCTCGAGGAGGAAAATCAACTTGTGTAATTTTGGCCATTCCAAGCTTAATAGGTCCCCGTCTAAATTAAATAAAACAAGTATTTTTCAATACAATAAATGATACAATTGGACTATGTCAAACCCTGTTATTTTTGAAATTAAAAATAAAACATTTGTATATATCCAACACTATAATTTAAATCTGTTTCATTCAAGTTTTAGATGAACAATAAATTAGCTTTAACAAAAGAGAAGGTAGTAAAAACTTTATTTTTCACTTTAGTATATAGGCTGCCAACCACTTTTTTTTTTTCATTTTAAAGAGGCAAATAATTCATTTATGAGAGTAAAAGTGTGAATCATAGTAGAGTAAGAGGACAGGAATTTCAGAGTAAACTAGTGTTTTTAGCTGGGACGTAATTCTAGTTTTTAGATATATGGATCTTGGACTGTATTTAATTCTATTTACTATTAGAAGACTCTAAGATTGAGAACCAGTTTTCTGTTGAGAGCCTTTATTTCACTTCTTACATGGTGCAGAAACTGAGAATCACACTGTCAATCTGAATTTCAAAATAAAATGTTAAAACTTTTAAGTCTCTAATCTCTACAAAATCAGTATTGTCCTTGATTCACAGACAAAAAGATCCAGATATCCTAATAAAGCAATACATTTTCTAAGTATAATGGAACTATTAAAGCTACTTCTGTTTTAGTAAGATGGAAGAAATACATTATTTTTTGACAAATGAAAGATGAGAATTTCAGCTGAGAAAAATGGACCAAAAGAAAAATATCTTTTATTAGTTATCTAGGGGATTTTTACTTATAATACTAGATATTTAAAAGATAAACTAAAATATGCTCCTAAACTGCCAAAGTTCTCAATTATGTAATGATTTTAAAAGGATAACCAATAAAGACATCATTGCAACTTCCAGAATATATGTCACTGGTAATATACTTTTTAAAAAATATACATTTTTTCCAATTTTATTTGTAAATAAATTTAAATCCTATATAAAAGAATGTAAGGGATTTAGTAATTTAAAAAATTAAGTTGCTCCAATTTCCCTAAATGGGCCATAAGAAAATTTAAAAGTGTTTTCTACATTAGGAATATTAACCTTTTAAAGAAAAAAACCTAACCAAAGAAATAAATGGAAATTTTAAGTGCATTTGAAATAATTTAGAGTATTCAGGAAATAAAATTTGAAATAAGAACTTTAGATTCTGGGTTTTTAAGATGTAAACTATAGAAAAACCAATCAGTCATACATCTGGAGAAAATTGTCAAGCCAACAGTATTAGGAACAAGTTATCAACTTGAATACATATAATGGTAAAAAACCCACAATATTAAAACACATAAAATACTCTAAGATTTTGTAAGAGGGCGAGTGTAAAAAGGTAAAACCTCACTTATCTAAGTCACTTTTACTGAAAAGTAAATAACAAGAGAGGAGAAGCCTCAATAGTGAGGGCTTCTTGTTAAGTGTGTGACATGCTCATGTGTTTTTCTTACATGCCTTAATTCAAGGCTTATTTACTCTTGCTTTTTAGACACAAAAACTTATGGCTACACATTTTAGAAGCTGCAAACTGTCACAAGAAAGGAAGTATCTGAAGAACAAGGTTAGTAGCAAATATTATTTGCATCAGAGCCTAGACAGACTGACTGGATAAATAAATAAACAAGCAAATAAATAAATAGTAACCCAGGGTCATACAGAGAACAACATCTCTGTTCCTTTAAACACTTCAGACTCATAAGTGAGTTTTAACACAGGAAAATTAATACTTATATTAAGTAATTCAGAAAAGTTTCACTTACATGTTCAGCATATGTTAGAAAAAGACTGGGAAGATTTTAGTACATCTTGAAAAAATTTATGTCAAATGATATAGAAATAATTAAAAGAATTTGGGCGCCTAAATGAGCAGCCTTACAGTACCTAGGAAATCACATACATAGAATATTTCTTTCATTAATGATACAGGATAAATGAAGTGTCACAGTAAAATAACTCATTCTAATTATAAACTACAATATTAGAAACTTAAGCCAAGTAAAACAGGATAATTTCACAAAGAATCATATTAATTATAAAAGAGGGAAGGTAATAAATCTATTCAATACCCCAAATCGGAATCTGAGTGAAGCTGAAGAACTGATGGATCTGTATCCCAATGCAGCGTCCTAAAGGTTGTAGGACAGCCATGAAGCATTAGTAAAAAAGGTCATAAGTTAGTCAGTCACACAAATACATTCTACAAATAGCTAATGCTAAAGTATCATTTACAATTAAAAAACACATGTTCTGGTTAGTACAAAAAAAGGAAATGGGAAAGAGACGGAGAGGGAGAAGAGGAGAGAGACATAAACTAGGTATCAATGTTCTAATGTGGCAATAAGCATAATATGGTTAAAGATGCCAGAAGAGTTAAAAATATTTTCAGATTATAGAAAACTAATATGGTGTACTAATGAATAAGAACAAGTAATGCAGCTAAGAATCCATATATTATTTGTGTGTGATAAGCTAGGCTATAAAAGAGCTAAAATTTTAAGATTCCCAATGAAAAAGACATTAGTAAAAACATTTCAGTTAACATATTCTAATCTTGCTCAAAGCATTAAATGTGTGCAGGAAATTGTCATATTGGTAAAGGAAATGAGTCAACACATAATCCTTTTGGTAAGAAAACCAAAGACTGTCCCACTGGGACACAAAACAGCTAAAGTTTCCAAAATGTGACCCTGCTGTAATTTATGGGTTAAGCACTGCCTTGGGCTTACATGTCATCAGCCTTAGAACACAACTGAAGATTTTGGTTTCCAAAATCTATTACAAAAAAATAGATTTCTTTCCCTTGGAAGGGTAGTTTATGTTTGAAGGATATATCTAATTTTTGGAAAATAGCAATCTTAAATGTATATAATTCAGTGATGTTTTAGCACTTCTTCCTGGGTATATGTTTTACATAGGATCTTTTCCACTTAAGCTAAATCTAGTCATTGCTAGAACAAAAGGCAATTTATTATATTTGCATTTCTGATAGGTTAGCAATACTGCTTAATGCTCAAAGTTCCTATAAAAAAGTATAATACTGTACTTAGTACTACCAATTTTGGCAAATATATTTGTTTTTCACAGAAGTTATAATACACAACTAACTTTAACTGCTCTAATACTTTAATGCAAGTGATTTATCTACTTTACCTGCCTATATAATTTATTGAAAAAGGAATGAGATGGAAAGAACTAGAGAAATCTTTCACTTAAAAAATATTGAAAAGATCTCGGAATTTAAAAATGGTAGTGCATATGTAATGGGAAAAAAAGGCCACAGTAAAGACCTACTTTGTATTAAGCAATGAACAGCAACAAACTTAGGCTTTGTTAAACCAAAAGGAGTTCTATGAGATGGTCTCCAAGGAATGTTTGGTCAGTAGCCTTTACAATATATAAAGCTCTAGCTATTATCTGTTAACATAAAGTTCCTTGTTGAGAATGCATTTCAGTCTAAAATCAAGTAAAACTTTACCTCAAATTAGTCAGCACTATCATATACATTATCTTCAGTCATATAAAGTACAATTCCAATATACTGCAAAATTTTTAATAACAAGTTGATCAAAAATGGGAAAAAGAACAAGTATGGATTACCAAGTTGAGTAACTGTCACCTAAAGTTTAGAGTTAACAGAAGTGATTGAGAAAGTGAACTAGAAACTTAATGGACTGCAATTTCCTAATCTGCAAAGTTAGAGAAATATCTCTTATAGTATTTTATACCTAATCATAGATTACCAGAAGCTCCAACAGAAATTCTTGACAATTATATTGATTCAGACATGTGTAGCTACCATATTTTGTAAAGTATAATCCATCTTTTCCTACTTTTTGAGTGTACTAATTCTAGCCCGTCTTGGCCAACCAACGGAATCGAGGGTATAGGTGCAATATTTCCTCTTTATTCTTTCACTGTCATATCTGTTCAATTAAAGTTCATTCTGTTTCATTCTCTGGCTTTACTATTCTTTTTACATGTCATGTATTTAGAAATGCACGGGGGCTGGGGATTTAGCTCAGTGGCATAAGCGCCTGCCTTGCAAGCAGGCAGTCGTGAGTTCGATCCCTGGTACCGATAAAAAAAAAAAAAAAAAAAAGAAATGCACTATTTTACTATCAATATCATTATCTACAATATTTTTTTCTGTTATGGAATCTGGAGATGATTCAGCAGATTTCACAGCTTTTTATTACTTGTGTGTGTAAAATGAATACACGTTTGAAAATTATTGTTTCAAAGTGAGTCACTGTTCTCAATATAGATAATATATGCATTAAGAATTAGAGGGAGAGGAAGTAGAAGAATTAAGATGTTATATGGGCCAGGGATATAGCTCAGCAGCACAGCACCTGCCTGGTAAGTGCACAGTCCTGAGTTTGATTCTGAGTACCAAAAAAAAAAGATGTTATATACATGTACCAATTCCCCATGATGAATGTAATCATTATATACTGCAAATATATATTAATAAAAATAATTTAAAAAAATATTTAAAAGATACAAGATCTCATTCAAAGAAAGGATTTTTCTGTTACACCTAGAAAATACTAATTTTATATTCATTCTCTACGAATAAATACCTCTAAAGATACTAAACTACTTGTTCCCTTGCCAAAAAAATCTGTACACTAAATATGTTAGCATACTATCCTAACAACTTTTCAATAAAATATTTAAATCAATGACATAATTATCAGTAGACTGCATGTTCTATGAAAGCAGAGCCATAAACGTTATATTTTCTGTGGTAATCTATAGCATTCAACACAAAGTTGGCAATTTGGTGAATATTTGTTCTATACAGAAAAAAATTTCTTACCAGTATTTACTCCCTGTACCAGTTTATATTCTAAAGGTACTCTAATAATCTCTAGGTTGTTCATGAAGCCTAGGACATAATTTAATTCATAATAATTTAAAAAAACCAGGTAAGCAGATTTACACTGTACTTTTGAAAGCAAACTTACTTCCAGTGCATTAAAATAATCTTTCTACTCCTATTCAAAATCATAAATAAGTACATACATTACATATAGTATCTATAAAAAAATAAAAATAGAAAATAAAGATATTTAATAAGTATAGTAATTTTTTAATCTTGGGAAATATTTTTGCTATGATGTTTGTTGTAGAAGAAAAAAAACTCTTCACTTGAAAATATCAGTTGCTTATTAGATATTTAAAGGAATACTAACATATCTGTGCAACTTTTTTTTTCTGTTGCTGGAGACAGAACCCAGGGCCTTGGTATATGACAGGCAAGCACTCTACCTCAGAGATATATTCCTAGCCCCTGAATACTGACATAATGGCATAAAAAGTGCAAAGTATGAAACAAATTTAGCAATAAATATCAATTTAGATTAGTCTTCAGAATATATAATATTTAAAAGTAGTAATATTTCTGAAAAGAAAGTTTTGATTTTTTTTCTTAAATGAAAGAGTTATGCCACTGTCTCCAAAAGCAGTTATTACAAGATCTTTAATTTTTGGAAAACACATCTCAAATTCAAGCTAGCAAGCTATCTGTGCCTTTTAACTGTTAATAATAACCAGATTACCTGATAACTGATTTAAGTATTTCTATGGGTCAATAAAACTATTTAGAATCCCTTAAGGTACTGGCAGTATTTGGACACTGAATGCATTCTATCATTAAAAAAGTAAAAGAAAATTACTGTACCTAGATCCCACGGCGCCATCTCCAGAGTCTTGGCTTCCAGCTTCACTTGGTGTGCTCACAGATTTGGAGGATGGAGACATAGGAGGAGGGACTAAATAGTGAAATAGACAGGTATCCGCTGTTACTACACGGAGAGGTTGCTCAGCTTATGACGTTTCAAAAATAATTTAACATGAAGTAATTAAAAAGGAAAAAATAATGGCAAACCAAAAAAAATATATGAATGAAAATGAACAGTAGAAAAGAAAGGGGAAAAGACAAAGTTAATGCATGCTTAAGATTCATGCAATTTCTCTGGCAAAATGCATTTGGACTTTATATATTTTTTTAAAAGGGGCAAGTGTATGGAATGATGCATCTTTATCTCATCCATCACCAAATGTGGTCACTAATTTTCAAAGGAGAGCATTCCTTCTCCTCTTTCTAACTTCCCACTTTGAAGACCACCAGATTATAAATATTGTTACAATTGCTGCCAAAATTAAAATGCTGAAATATACTTCATTTAATCATTTAATCACTGATTTTCCAAGATTTTAAATGTTAATTTTTCCCAAAAGTTAATACTGAAAAAGTACCCCCCCATTAAAAGAAAATTTAGAGAAATGTTTGCAAGGAATGGCTCCTTTAAAATGTCTATTAGTTTCCAGCAATTTGGATGAAAAACGCAAACAGGCTGTATAACAGCATGCCTTCTAGACATGATGCATAACATAAAGTGATGCATGCAAATTAAACAAGGCAAGATTTACGGTAACTTCCTTACCCCAGTATTCAGAAAAAACTGAAGTGTACAGACAAAGATACAGACACCCAAAATATTCTTAATCCCTTCTTATAGAAAAATACACATGTTCATAGTATATAAACAGCAAATGCTTTCTCCTAAACTGTCACCTTTTAACATTATACAACATCAATTCAACGTGCACACTTCATGCTATGACATTTGGAAAACTTTTGATTACCGTTGCAGGGAGTATAGGAGGATCATCACTGCCATCTTCTGGTTAAATTTTATCATACATTTCTCCCATCCCAAGGTTTTTTTTTTTTTTGGGTCGGTACCAGGGATCGAACTCACGACCACGCGCTTGCAAGGCAGGCGCTTATGCCGCTGAGCTAAATCCCCAGTCCCCCAGTATCTTTTTAAAATAATTTTTTCAATGTACAATATTAAGTAACTAACGTTTTATTTGAAGTGAAAGCCCTTCTTTTAATAGTCTTCTGAAGGGAAGATAAAGTTCCTAGTTATATAGGAACTAAAGAAATATGTATTAAATTAAAATTCTGTTTGTGGAACAGTCACATTCATTAACTCTTAAAATTATTTAAAGGGTTAAATATTTATACATTCTGTAGTATAAACAAAGAGCCTGATAATCTAACAAAATTTACAAATATAGTATGATGAATTCTATTTTAAACACATGTATAAACTCATCATCCTTTATTTTCTCAACAGCAAATCCTACTGGTAAACAGTAAAAGTAGATGAAAAAAAACCCCATGGGTAGAATATTTATTCTCCAAGACAGAAGGATTCATTCTTTTTTTTTTGAAGGGTTCATTCTTACACTGTCCTTAAATTTCCCAAATTGGTCATCAAATTTCAAAGGACAATAAAAAAGTTTCTAATGTTGATTAAATCTATCAGAAACAATTATAAGTTCAACTTCATATAGTTCATATATGGATATACAGCACTGTACTAGGTGCCATATGTATGATTCAAAGTAGCTAAAAGGGACTTGTATCCAAAATAAAATATTAATATCATCTAACTTCTTTTAGGTTATACTTCCTCATCTTTTGATTTATGCTGCACTGTGAGGCTTCCTCTAGACTAAGTCAAAACTGATACAGGAGTTAAGTGTAATATCTAGGGGCTGGGGATATACCTTAGCAGTATAGTGCCTGGCTGGCCAGTGCAAGGTTCTGAGTTCAACTCCCCCACCCCGACCCGCAAATAAAGAGTAATATCCAATAGTTGCTTAAGTGCTGTAAACATATATACATGTTCATTAAATTATAATGTAGTATTATGATGCTTTCATATTAAAGATTCTCAAAGCAGAAATTCTCTTTTCTTTAAATCACATACTCATACTTAGAAAAGTAATTTTTCCAAGTATATAATTAGAGAAATTGGAGGAAAAATAGTAAAATGCTATCAATCTATTTATTTGTGCTCAACTATAGAATCCTTTTTCCTGTTTAATATGCTGGTTTTTCTACTTTTTGGTAATTTAAAGTATTAATGATTCCATTCACCAAGTTTAACAGAAACTTACTTGGTTAAGGCTGCATTTAAACAAGTGTTAACCAAATTCTTTATAGAAACATGCCATACAATATTGTACATATATAGATTACATTAACCCAGCCAGTTCAGAAATAAAAGCTCAGGAAAAAATAAGCCAAAAGGGTAATGCCACAAAATTATTATGGTTTCTCAGTCAAACAAGGGAAAATAAATCATCATGACTTTATCTTATCTATTTATTTTGTCTTTTTGAGGCAGGGTTTCAAGGGCTGGCCTTGAGTTCACTTTGTAGCTCAGGCTCACCTTGAATTAATAGGGATCCTCCTGTCTCAGCCTCCCAAATTCTTAGATTAGAGGCCTGTGCCACCATGCGTGGCCCAAGACTTTAAATTTGTATTATTTTTTTAAAAAATTCTCTATCCTTGAACCTCAGTGTGATGAAAAACAGTTTAAAGCCAGCTGATGGCAAGGATTCCATTAAAAGACTCTTAGCTATCATCTAGCTCACCAACTTCATCTAAAAAAAAGAAAATTACTATCACTGTAAGAGGAGGAAAGAAAGGAAACGGTGGTGCTATTTGGTGACATTTTACCCAATTAGTCTAAAAAAAAATCAAAGAATACAGTAATTATGCAACTAGGCAATAACACTATACCCTCAGACTTTAACGATCCTCTGAAAATAAATGAAAGCATGAATTCAAGGAAGTAAAAGAAAAACAAAACCAAGAATGAATGAATGAATAAATAAGTAAACCCCAAAAATCAGTATCACAGGCTCTCAAATTTGAAAATTTACTTCTAGAATTTTTAAGGACAGTTTGAGTTCAATGTACTTTGAAAGTAACATAAACTATTAATAAGTAGCTTTTGCTATGATTTACTTAGTAAGAACAAAGATTCAACCAAAATACCTTGACTCTGTTTATAAAATAGCCTAAAACAGACTTGGCACAAAATAAAGGAATTGACATAGACTTACAAGTATGTCCGTCAACTTAAGTCTCTCAGAAGTTTAGAGCAAAGACATCACCTATTTCCTTGAGAACCAAAGAAGTAATCTGAACTGAAAAGACAAAACAAAACAAAACTACACACAATTCTCAAGGATGAAGGATGGTATATACCCTAATTATTTTTCAAGTAGAAGAAAGCCTCTGAAAAGAGGGGCTTTGGCCAGAAAGAAAGACACAGAAAAGGGAAATAGTCAAGGTCTCCGAATGTAAGGAGTGGAAACACTGGTAGAAGACAATGAAATAGAAAAAGCAAACTAGAATATCCTAAAGTTATGGGGTCTCTTCTGGTTTATCAAAGATACTCAGTACTCAAATACAGCCCATATTATAATTTATGCATAGATATAAGTGCTTATGGATATAAGTGCTCCTAGCCTACAATTTTATCATGTAAATAACGTTTTCATAGTACCTCACTTTTATTCTTCTGAAAGATGTAGTTTCAAATATTAATGCTTTTGAAATATTAAGTTCTCCCTTCCCTATGCCCTTTCTAGTGAAAATTCATCTCTTCAATGTGATTCTGAACATTAAATTTTTCAACAGAAATAAATAAACGCTTAGAGTATTAAAATACTCTAAGGAGCCAATATTACTTCTCAAGGAACAATCTGAATTATAAGTACTGAACGTTAATATTGGAGCTTTAGGGATATGTGTTAAGGATTATGAAATGTGTTTTCATAATCCTTATGTGTTTTCATAAGCCTAATTTTCTAAAGACAGTAAGATCTGCTAAACCATTTACAGGTTTCATTATAATGGTAAATCTGCAAGTAAGAGATGGTAAATGGTTTAGAAATAAACTCTAAGAGAAAACATATCTGACTAGGAAACTTAAATGTTAAAAAACAAGTTTTTATGAGAGTAGGGTGGGTCTTGCTAAACTGTCCAGATGGCTTTGAACGCTTCAGCCTTGAAATACCTGGGACTACAAGTATATACCAGCCAACTAATTAAATGCTAAAATCTTAAACATAGCATAACCTTGTTGAATGAACAGCAGGTCCTTTGTGCATTTCCTTAGCAATCTAATAGACTGTTAATGTTAATCAGTTCACTCTGCTTTGTTAACATAATCTTATATGTCTTAATATTATTCCAAATTTCAAGTAACTGTCATGAGCTACAATAAAGCAATGGCATTTGGCTTCTTTTTCAAACTTATTTGTTTACTGCTTCCTTGAACTGTTCTAATCCTCAGTAGAACTGAATCTCTCCTCGGTTTTATTTTTATTTTTTTTGAGTCAGGTCTTCGCAAGGAGTATAGGCTGGCCTTGAATGCACTATATAACTAGAAGATAGTGAACTCGTGATCCTCCTGCCTCAACCTCTGGGCTGGGATTACATGCACATGCTCCCACACCTGGCCCTGAGTCTGCACTCTTAATTTTTGATAACTAAAATATTTCAAGTCAAGTAATACTTATAATAAACTGATGTTTAATTAAGATACAATGCTTCTCCACACTTCCAAAAACTTTTGCTACAAATAATGCCATGCTATTATTCTAAAAAACTTATTACAGTATATTTATAAACTGATAGGAGATAACAATAATCATTTTGTTCACTCTTCTTTTATTAACCCAAATACAGAAAAAGCTTAAATCTTAAAAATTTTTCAGTAGTTATTCATAATCACAAATTGTTTTAATTATTTTTAAAAAGCTATTTATGGGCAAGGGATTCAGCTCAGCAGCACAAGCGCTTACCTGGCAAGTATGAGGTCATGAGTTCAATCCCCAGTACCAAAAAACAAACAAACAAAAAAACCTATTTACTACGTTGTCTCTCCATGGCTTAATTTAGTAATAATGCTAAGTAGTTTGCAACAGTCTTATTTTTCTTCCTTCATTCTCCCTTTCTTATATCTACATTCATAAACCAAAAGAAAGAACAACAACAACAAAAAAAACTGGCATAAAAAAAAACCAAGACTGATTTTTGTGAATATGTCCCTCTAAAATGTAAGCATGCATAACGCCACATGACTATAAAAATATAATCTTTCTTACAACATTTAGCTCAGCTAATTTCAGTTTGTTATCAGTTTATAATGGTTTTATAAGGTCTACTTTTTGCCTTAGTCAATTTTTTTCAGTCAATTTTCAGAAATCAGAGTTATTAAGAAAGGCTATAAAACTATAACTGAAGGCTTTTTATGGTTATAGTTACTTAGCTGGGCGTGGTGGCTTATGCCTGTAATCCCAGCGCTCGGGAGGCTGGGGCAGGAGGATCCTTGTGAGCTTAGGACCAGCCTTGACTACAAAGGGAGCTTAAGGCAAACCCTAACTGCACTGTAAGACCCTGTCTCCAAAACATACACAAACACACACAAAAGATTATGGTTAATCAAACTAGCCTATAGTCTCTATAATGATTTGTTTGATGACCCACCTCAAACACGGTTCTGCTTAAAACCCTCCTACGAAAACCCCTTCTATCACATCAAAGGTCCTATAGAACCTGGCCTCTGCCTGCTTCTGCTCTCTTCCCTTCTGCTTATTACACTGCAACTACTCCAGTCCCACTAGGCCAGGATCTACTCAAAACTCCATAGTCACTATTCGTTCTATCTAGAATGTTCCTCCTACCAACCATAGCATAGCTGCTCTTCTGGTGTGACCTTACAAGCCCACTTCTCACATCTCCTCCTAAACAACCCATCTAATGTCCCCCCTCATCATACCACCATGATAATTTGTCTCCTTTATTAGAACAGAAGCTTCAAAAGAATAAGGTTTTTATCCTGTTTAGAAGACCATCACCATGCTTGATTAATTGAAGTAGTTCAATATTTTTTGAATTAATGAATAGATGAATCTTTTTTTTTTTAAAGCAGCAGAGTTAAGTATTAGAGTTGAGTTTTAGAAAGCAATGCTATAAACTGTTTTCACTGGCTCAAAGGAAAGTATAATGTACGGGATAGTCCAAATCACTTGAATCTATATTACATATTCATTTCCTATTAGTTTTGTAATCACATTATAGCCATGCAAAATATGTATCCTAGCCCTCACTAAAGGAAGGAAGGAAAGACGAAAGAAAGGAAGCAAGGAAGCAAGGAAGGAAGCTAGCTAGCTAGCTGGGAAGAGGGGTGTACAACTGTAATTCCAGCACTTGGGAGGCTGAGGCAGGAGGACTGTGAGCTGGAGACCAGCCTGGATGACACAGTGAGTTCAAGGTCAGCCTGAACTACACAGCAAGACCCTGTCTTGAAGAAAACAAAACAAAACAAAACAAAACAAAACAAAGCAAGCAAGGGGACTTACTAACCAGTAAAGGCTATGATCATATTACTTTCTTAGATTTTAAAAAAAACCTTTGCATGATGTCTGATAGTCCTTCCTAGTCCAGCCTCACCCTCCCTTTTCAGTATTCTTCTCACTCTTCCCACTGTCAACAAGGCAAAGCAAACCACTTGCTATTTCTCTGAATATACCTTAACTTTTACAACTCTCAGCCTTTCCTCACATTTCTTAAGACAGAAAAGTTCTTTCCCTTCTCTGCAGTGAAATCCTATAGGCACACAGGTTACCAAAAACTACATTTTACAAATAACATTCACTTACCAATCAAATCACAAACTTTGAGAGCTATTCTAAAGTATTTCAATGTTTGTTTTTAAATTATAACAAATTTTAGTTTCTTCATGTCTGAATAATATACTTGCTATCAGGTATAGGAAATAAGAGTTTCATTATTATAAGGATTAAAGAAATGCATATCAATGAAAAAAAGGGAGGCCTATTGTATAATTTTTTTAGTTTAGGTTCATTCATCTTTCAGCACAAAACTGGAAATTTAACATGTAACTTAAACAGAGTACCACTTACATACAAATTCTGAGTCAAATGTGGCCTATATCAATTTAAAATTTTTGGTTTATGTCTCCCATTAGGATTGTAATAATGTAATCTATTTGAGTTATAGATTATTCAGAATATTTAGTACAAAGATTGAAGAGCCTGTGGAACAAGAAATACAGTAATAAAATTTGGTAAGAAAAATGAAAAAGCTCATTTTTTGAAAAAATTTTAAAAAGACAAACTTCAGGTAAGAAAGCAAGGTAAAGTTTAAGAGAGAAGGGGTTGGGGATGTAGCTCAGTGGTACAGTGTTGCACAGTATGTGCAAGGCTCTAGGTTTTCTCCCCAGCACAGGGTTAAAAAAGTGTAAGTAGCAAAGCATTAAATGGAAAAGGGAAAATAATAGTAGATATAACGAAAATTTTAAATTATGAAGGAATTCTGAATAGCTATATTCCAATAAAGCTGAAAACTTAGTTGAGATAGATCATTTCTAGTTTGTTTTTTGAAATAGGGTCTCAATATGTAGTTTAGGCTATTCTTGAATTTCACCATGTAGCCCAACCTGGCCTCGAACTATAGTGATCCTTTTGCCTCAGCCTCCTGAGTGCTGGGATTACAGGCATGCACCACAGAGCCTAGCTTTAAATTTTTTAATTTTTTTTTTTAATCGGTACTGGGGATTGAACTCACAACTGCACACTTGGAAGGTAGGCGCTTATGCCACTGAGCTAAATCCCCAGCCCTTTAAAAAATTTTTTTAATTAGTATATGTTTACAGTATATAATGATTATATTCATCATGGGTATGGATAATTTCCTACAAGAAATGGAATGCCAAAACTGATATAATGATCTAAATAATCTAAACTGAAACAATAATAATCTAAATAACCTTATAGGAATGTTCTAACACATATTCCATAAATAAATACTTTCAAATCACACAGCCTTTCCAGGGAACAGATGGTGGAAAACCATATAACTCACTGAATGAGCCTAGTAGAACCATTATAATAAAACCAGCAAAATATAGTAGAAGAGACTGTAGGCCTGACTTGCATGGATATAAACAAAGGATTCCTAAGTAAAATATTAAATCAATGCAGTAAGTAAGAATATGTAACAGCTCATAATCAAGTCAGGTTTCTTTAAGAATGTAAGCGTGCTTTTATATGATAAAATTTATCAATGTTGACATCAGATTTATGCATTAAAAGGGAGAAAAGTATAAGATCATTTCAAAATATGAAGAGATCTTGGAGTTTGTATAAATATTTTGGTGGTTTCAAGAATGCCTGCAAATTCTTTGTGACTGTTTGCTGGACTCTAATTTTTTTTCCAGTGGATAGACTTCAGTAGAAGTGATGCTTTGAGAGTTTCAAGGTTAAATGATAAAAGAGATAGCTATCTTAAATGGCCTTCTTTCTCAGATTGCTCATTCTGAGAAAACATGAAGCAAGGATACAAAGCAGATATATGGCATGGCCCACAAGGATAGGAAATCAGGCCTCTCACTAATGACCAAAATTTGCCAGCATGGGAATGAGACATCTTTGAACCAAGACATCCAGCTATGTAAAGCCTTCAGATGACTATAGTTCCAGTTGGCATCTTGACTGTAACACCACGAGAGATCCTGAGCTAGAACCACTCAGCTAAACCACTATAAAATTCCTGACTGGCAGAAACCATGAGATGAGAGATGATAAATATTTACTGTTGTTCTGGGAGTAGGTAGGTTGATTTAAGAAGAAATAGAAAAACACAAGTAAACTATACCCATTAAAAACTGTGAAATGGTATACAACCCCTGCTCTCTGTACCCTGTAGGAAAAAAGTAAGTCCTATTCTAAGGCAGTTTTACAGTTGAATTCTATCAAGTTTTAAAAAATTGTTCCAGAAAATAGCAAAGGGAAAGATGAAAATTTGTTTTAAAACTATAACCATAATGACTAATGAATATAGCCATAAGCAAATATTAGGCACATTTTATTTATATGTATATATGTACATATATATATATATATATATACACACACACCAAAATCCTAATTAAAATATTAACTAATCTACTTTTATATAAAAGCTAATCTGCTACCCCTAGAAGTGATTATCAGTAATTAATATGAAATAATTCTCTACTTTTCTAATGTATTTAGGGTAACCAAGTAGACATAGTTATTGAGAGAAATTTCCCCTAAATAGAACCTCAGCCAATAAATGTAGAAGCAATCTGAAACTCTATTTTATTTCCATTTTTCTTCTTCTCTTTGAGACAAAATAAAAAATAAATGTAGAAGGAATGGTGGAATCACAAAACCAACTTTGCGACTCCTACATAAAAATACCTAAAGATCATCAGTGAGTGTTAGTAGTATTAGGTAAAATGTTGATGAAGAAATAAATATTCACATGGAATCAAAGTATCATTCTCAAGTATTACTTATTAGTCACAGCAGTAACTATAATGAAGAAACCCTGGCAATCACAATCATAACCAAGTAACCAATCTCACTGTCACTGTGTATAGTGCAACAATCAAATGTTCCACTGACATTATGTAATTATTGAGTATCACTATGGGATATTCTTGCCAATGATGTTCAGTCTGAAGTACATCAAGCTTTCTGATCAAATTTACAGCTTTGAGGGAACAAGGAGCAAAACCTACATGTGAAAAAGTCATCAGATGCAAACTCATTCTATAGACCAATTTGCTCATTCTTTAACAAGGATATCTCATGGGGCAAAAATAGTATGTGTGTAAAGGATGCTTTAAACTTATAAAATTAAAACATATAACTAAATGCAATATACAGTACTGCACGATTTTTGAGGGGAAGAAAAATGTGAATGTAGACCTAGTTAGAAAACAAAGAACAAAGAAAGGGGATGATTTTCTATATCAAAAATTAAGATAGATCCCAGGGAGGCCTCAATACTAGTGATAAAAAGCTACCTACTGTAAGAAATTAACAGGCATCAACATAGAAAAAATTAAATTAAAATAGAAAGTGACAAGATGTAAAAGCAAAACCCACCTTCAGACCTCCAGCCCACCCAGGACAAGTCCAAAGGACAATGAGGTAGAGAAAAATGGACACCACCCATCTGAAATTTCTCAAATGATAGCAACAGAAGTTTAAAATCAGGTGTATGAGACTATAGAGGAAATCTGATCAGAAATAATCTCCCAGGTAAAAAAAGGAGATAGCCTTAATGAAGGACTTAACAAATCTAGAGTAGACATAGATTAAAAAAATTAAGATATAACACAAAGCCATATTAATCCGAGTTAATTATGTAGGATCAGATAAATGGATCCATAGTGAAACACAGGGCAAAAATGTCCATGAATACACAGGAACATACTGTAGGACAAAAATGGCATCAGATGTCAGTGGAGGAAAAGATACTAGTTAATAAATGATAGTGAAAAAAATTATCTAACTATATATGGAGAGAAAAATTAATTTGGATTCCCTACTTCACACTATTTTGAAAAAATATAACCCCAGATATCTAAAACTAAAGCGTAAAACTAAATGTAAGACTACAGAAAAGAAAAAATTATTTGATATATTTGCATCCTAACATAGGAAAAATTTCTTTTAAGAAAGACCAAGATAGACAAATGCCCCACTAAAATAACAAGAAAATTCTACAAATTTTAAGATAGAGAACCCTAATCATAAACAGGCAAAAAGATATATACATAATTCCAAAAGGGGAAAATCTGACTAGTTAATAGATATATAAAGACACAGTCCACTTCACTGTAATAGATAAATGCATATTAAAACATTTTGGGCACTCCCCCTACACTTTATACCTATCAAGTGTGCAGAAATTAGAAAACTAGATAATATCCAGTAATGATGTGGATATGGTGAAACAGTTTCATGCAGTGGTAGTGGGGAAGGTATGCAGAACTTAAGTAAGTTTATACACAGTAACACGTCAATTATTGAGTACACATCCCAAAGAAATGCTTCCAGTCCTTTAAGGAAAGGATATATTCTTTGTAATGTTGCATATGACAGTAAAACAGACAAAAGCAATCTAAGCCCAGAGTACTGAGGGAATGGATAAGTAAAACATGGGACAGAATAGAATAATATGTATGTATCAGTCAGAAATAAATGGGTACATGTGTAGCAACATGGAATAAACAGAATGAGACATAAAATATGTCATAAAATCTTGAAAAAATATAATTATAGAGGATCGATCAAAAGAATGTATATATGTTAAAAATGCAAGAATGGGCATATATGTTAAAAATGCAAAAATGGGCAAGAAGGCATGAGTGGGAAGGAGAATGCAATTGAAGATGGGAAAAGTGAATGAAATAAACACATATACAATCCTAAAGAACAATCTTTCCAGAATTAGTGATGGAGGGGTGCCATGAGTTAAGAAACATGAACAAGTGAATTCAGTGAAACTAATATCCTGAAAAGAACAAAAATGAAAAGAAAAAAGAAGTCCTATAAAAGAAAAAAGCCAGTGGCACAGGAATTAAAAACAGAAATCACTCAGTAACTATAAAACTTAACAGTAACAATGAACAAGCAAATGGTTCAGTTACTAGGGTTAAAAAAAAAGTGTTCCCATTTATTTCCTTTTAAAATTAAATAGTAATATAATATAAGCTTATTAAAGACATAAAAATTAATGTACCTCAGTCTTTTTCTACCAGTATGGAAAAGGAATATAAATTAAAAGAATAGTGAAGAAGAGCATGAAAGTTATCAGCTTTTCCACCTTGAAATGTTTAAGATCATCTCTAAGAACAGTTATATTGCAGTTTCACAAGAGGCAGACAATAATTACTATATCTAGTTATTTGTCCTCTCGACTACATAAAATTAGTCCACAAAATAACCCTGAAATGTTGTACCAAAAGGACGAGATTATGTCAAACTAAAATAAATGCTATGTAATAGCAGCCAGCACATTTTAAGTAAGCATTAAACACTTTCTGATATATAGCTAAATGTCCTCAGTATCTGGACTACGTCGGCATCTTGGTTTAGCACAGGTATCAAAATGAATAACCCTAAAAAAGATGTAAGTCAAAACACTGCCAAAATGATCAATATAACTTCTCTATTAGTATTGAGAGCAGAACATTGTAAGTTCCTATACCTTTGAATATTCATGTTTGATTACTATACTTCTCTCTAACCTATAGAAATACATAGTTAAGATTAGGAAACACTCATATTTGAACTTAACAAAATATGGTACATAAAACTTGCTAACTAAATCTCTGATTTAATGAGAAGTCAATTAATGGTTCCACATGTTAATAAATATAAATAATCTTGCATATCTTTTGAACAAAAACAATCATGTGCAATTCCAAATAATGTTAATGATTTTAAGACACAAATAACAAAAATATGCAAAATATATCAAGTCAACTCCTCATCTCAGCCATATTTGAGCTCAAAAGAAATATGCCTATCTCTCATAAATGGATGTATTTTTATCCTTACCAATAGGGGATTCTGGAGTTAGTCCCATGCTTTGAAGCAATGCTTCAGCTTCTCTTCTTTTTTTTTCAAGATCAGATTCTTCTTGCACAGGAACAACAGCTTCCTTCTTCTGATCAGTCTAAAGTTATTAAATTAAAATCTAAGTTTACAAATGGCATAAAACATTTCTTTGTTAAAATATAGTGACAATGCTGTGTATTTTGAGCAAAATTAGTTCTGTATATATTTTTATAGTCATTCCTAAATTATATAATCATTAATAATCTCCAAATGATACGTACTAAGTTGATTCATTTATTTTTCTATAGCAGTGACGACAAACCTTTTAGAACTTTCAATGATACAAACAGCCCACTGAGGTACGTGTGCCATGTGTTTGCCACCACTGCTTTATAGTATAAAACTGCTGACCATGGACAGGAATGGTGGAAACCACCCCCCTCCCAAAGTGGCACAAAAGTTGAGCTATAAATGTCGTAACATTATGGAAGTAAGTGGAGTTACTTAAGAAGTAGCAAATTCTCAGTAAATGGACAATTTGATTTGTTGAAAAAACTTGGGTATCTCAAACTTCTGTATAAAATTTTCATTATATTTATGTAACTGTAGGTAGAAAATATAAAAATTTCATCTAGCGGAAGTTTTTAAAATTACAGATGTTTTTAAATTTAAGAAACAGAGAAGCTGGGTGTGGTGGTACATGCCTTCAATATCAGCACTCGGAGAGGCTGAAGCAGGAGGATCAGAAGTTTGAGCCTAGCCTGGGCAACTTCAGCAAGATCCTGTTTCAAAATAAAAAGCCCAGCTGGAGGTGTAGAAAGAGTGAGTCTCACTATGTTGCCCAGGCTAATGTCGAACTCCTGGGCTCAAGTGATCTTCCTGCCTCACCCTCCAGAGTGGCCAGGATTATATGTGGATGCCACTATGTCCAGCTTTCGGGTCTTATTTTAATAATACAAATACATGGTTTGTTAAAATTAAAATTCCTTTTGCAGTACACAAAACATTTTTTGTTATGAAAATATTAGCAACTTTTATTTGTCATGGGAGTTTTGGCAAAACCTTCAAGTTAAACAACTAGATAAACTTCAATGTTTTCAGATCATCCAAACATCTCAAATAAAATCTAAGCTTTCAAGGGAACAGTTTTATAGATGCACCTCAAATGATGTCAAATAATAACTATTACACATTAAGTGACTTTTGTTAGTCAAAATACTATGGTATCACTGTAACTAAATCCAAATCAGAAAATGGAATATGATACCAAACTGATGCTTTAGGATATATAATATAGTAGACCCATTGCTTATTACTATTGAATTATCTCTTGTAATATTTTATAAACTTGAAACTAGATAGCAATACTAAAACAGATATCCCTTAGATATCACTTATGGCTAGAAAACAAAAATCAAATTTGTTCTCAGCACTGAAACGTTTAAGAGTATGGATACTATTTAGGAAGGCTCAGCCAGTCTGAACCATGCTTCTATCAGTTTTTGATCAAATACCTAATGTAAACCTCTAACCTTCTTATCATTGAAAGGTTCACAAGAGGGCTGGGGATTTAGCTCAGTGGCATAAGCACATGCCTTGCAAGCATGCAGTTGAGTTCGATCCCTGGTACCGGTAAACATCTTTTTTAAAAAGTTAAAAAAAAAAAAAAAAAAAAGAAAGGTTCAGAAGAAACTAGCACATTCTTCTACAATAGCCCTCATTATATTATCATAACAATGCTGCACATAAATTGTGCCTTTGATTTTTCTGCTATAGATTTTTCTCTTAGTCTTTAGATTTCTAGTAGTACTATTATTTTTGCTATCCCAAATAAAACCTGGCACCAAAGGTGCATTTAAGACACACTACCTTACACTGGCCATTTAAAACATGGTAAAAGTATTCATAATCTGTCTTTAAAATTTTCCAAAGGGCTAGGCGTGGTGGCGCATACCTGTAATTCCAGCAGTCAGGTGGCTGAGGCAGCGGGGAACTGTGAGTTCAAGGCCAGCCTTGGCTACATAGTGAGTTCAAGGACAACCTGAACTATCTCAAAAAACCAAAAACATTTTTAAAAAATCCATAGGGAACCAGGTGCATGTCTGTAATCCCAGCACTCGGGAGGCTGAGGCAGGATGATTGCCTCAAGTTTGAGACAATGGTCTACATAATGAAATTCAAGGTCATCCTAAACTATATAGTGAGATCTGTCTCAAAACAAATATTTTTCCATAGAGATAAATACATTTCAATGCAGGAAGAAGTAAAATATCTCTAGGTCAGGGCTAATGTGTATTTGTTCTATGTGATAAAATATGTTTTACAAAAAATCAGTATCAAAAATAACTGGTTCATCTTTGTGGTCCTATCAAACAACTAACTCACGATAAGAAAAAGAAGTACAAATATAGTCAAGTGTGTCTTTTATTATGTATATCTGTTTGCCATTAGTATTATACAGCCTGCCAAAATTATTAGTTCAGGCTAGCAAAATAGCCAAATGGTTCAAAGTCTAAACTAAGTTGTGATATATGCCCTACTGTATGAACTATTACAATGCAGATACTTACTTTAATATATTCCTGAAGAACCACACATATAAATTGAACATCTGCAAATGAAATCTTTGAAAAGTATTATCCTAAATGAAACACTTTTAATCAGGTAAAAAAATATTTAAATTTACCTGTTTTGTCAATTTTCTGTATCTGGTTGCTATAAAGTAAGATTCACTTATAGTGCTATATTTGCAGTCACAATTGATAGATTTTAACTATTTTAAATTATGTAAAGGCATAAGTACTTGAAATAAAACCAATTATTTTGAGTTTATTTTTTATAGTGAAACATACTTCTTTTTTTTTTCTTTCTTCTTCTTTTCTCTTCTTTTCCTCTCTGATTTGGGCCAATCGCTGCTTCTTCCGTTCCAACTCAGCCTTTAATTCACTTTTGTCTGACATGTTTGTGACCCTAAAAAGTGTACAATCATTTACAATTATCATTACATTGGTACAAGTAGCACATTAAAAAAAAATAGTGCTTTAAGAAGAGACAGTCTAAAGATAGTACTGTATAAATTCCACAAAATAGAGCCAAGCCAGGTGTGATGGCTCATGCCTGAAAGCCCAGCTACTTAGAAAGCAGAGGCAAGGAAAGTTTGGGTCTCTCCTAGGCAACTTGGTGAGACTTTGTCTCAAAAAATAAATTACAAAAATATAATTAAAACATATACATACTAAGATGAGAAACATTACTCTATAAACGAATGGTATGTAAATCTATTACCCAGTGCTGAGCACAGGAGCTAACGTGCAGTGAGTGTTTTGACGTTCACACGCCCAACCTTAACAAAATGTCTCAATGGTTTTTTAATGCCAAAATATTAGGGCACTGAAGAGCTAAAGGTCAAAACTCGCACTTAAAACAGAGGATACTGGCTGGCATTCAGAAGCTATACAACACCAAACTATCAATAGTTCTGCACTTATTCCTAAAAACAACAGGAGGTCAAATAGAAACTTCCTATACATTCTAAAAGTGCCATGGAATTAGTAATACTAAAGCGAAATACAGCTACTATCATTAACGATCAAACCAAATGATCTTTTATCGCTCTGCAGTAAGACCTCACCTACGCCTTCTGAGGCCCTTTTAGTACAACTTTTGTGAAGACTCCTGAGAATGTAATCTATTTAAAACCAGAGTGTGTTTTAGTCATTTTTGTTATCTTCACAGCATCCCGGCACAGTGACCTAACATTATACTGACACTGACTAAATGATTAATGGGCAAGGCAGACAGAATTACAGAGCTTCAAAAAACAATCACCATATGTACTACAGTACTTCATCTTCAGTTTTAGGAAGTAGTAATGAATTTTTTAAACTCAAAACTTAACGCTGACACACCAATACTATTTTGCATCTAGGTTAAACTGCTCAGTTTTAGTCAAACACCCAACAGTAAAGTTTGTAGGGCTGAGCCATAGGTGACGGGCCCTGTCATCCTCAGAGGTCAGAGCCTTTGCTCCAGGACTTAACACGCCAGGGAAGACAAATTCTCTAGAATTTCTTCACCCTGCAACAACCCTTCTGTACCGGCGACAGTTAAACACACACAAGGTGAGGGGGACACTATAACCCCAAGGGTAGCGTCCTTCATTCGTAAAATAGAGCAAGGCGGAAAGTGGCAACTTTCTCTCGCGGGCTTTCGGCCAAGCGGGCGCGGTCCAAGCTACCCTGGACTAGGAAAAGGGACCAGGGGCGCCAGACAAGCCTAAGGGTTCCCACACTGCCCACGACAGTCGAGAAGGGAAGGGCCTGGACTCCGCGCCCCAGGCCGCACCGAGTCGCCCTCCCGGCTCCCCTCGCCTTTTCTTTGCGAAGCCGGCAGGCAGGCGCTGTCAGCAGGAACTGCCCAGCAGTCCCTGCCAGTTCCGACATGGACTACAGCAGACAGGAGGGCCTTGAGGGAAGGACAGTCAACTCACCTGTCTGGTGGCGGGATAGGGAAGCGTCTGCCCGCCTGCAACCTCCTGGCAATGTCCCTAGCTTAAGCCCCAAAGCCAACTGTCGTCACCACCACCTCAGCGGCTTCTGAGACACACAAAGAGGGATGGGCGGCGGCTGCTACGGCGAGGAAGTAGGGACAAATGTCTTCGCCCGAATGAGGGCGCTCCTAGAAATATGATTTTGGCCTCTGAAGCCACTCTTGACTTACCTTTTGTAAAATCGATAGATGAAATAAAGAATCCAACCCACCTGGGTGTCCGAAGTGTTTCCGCTTCGCCAAAGGCGGAAAGCTACCTCTAATATCCTGGGGCTGAGCAGCGAACCACAGTCTTTCGCGTCGGAATTGGTGCAACATGGGAAAACTACAAACCCCAGCAACAAGGCGAACAGTGCATTCTGGGAGCTGTGACCACTGGTTATCGCAGGGTATGGTGGGATACGTAGTGTGTCTTAACTTGCGGGTTTCCCACTTCAGGCTTTCCGGATCCCAAGGAAAGCATAGTAAAAGTTTCGTATTCTCTTGAGGTGGACAGTGTTCAGAATGTTTCACGTGTTTTATCTTAAGATCTTTGACCCAACATTGGCAGAATTTTGAGAAGGATTATTTTTCATGGCGAACCTGAAAATTGGGTGAGCGACACAGTTTAGGGGACACACATAGTTAATGTCTAAAGATATAATTTTAGAACAGACTTATTGAGGATTTATGTGGTATCTGAGGTGAATCTAAATACAAATAAAATTAAGCGGTATACCAAATACTTCTCTAGTTCTTGTTGCTGTGTAGTAGCATTTTGATTTTCTCTCAAAACGGTTTTTGGTAAGAAAGCAGTTTATGTTTATTTGTATTTATTTATTTATACACGTATGCAGTACATAATGTTTACATTCCTTGTGGGGACTTGATACATGTACATAGCACATCTTTATTCCTTTTTCATCCCCTTTCCCTTTATTTCTGCCCCACTCCTTCCATCTCTTGACTCCCCCATCTTCACATTCAAAGGTTTACTTGACAAAATATGAAGTTATATTATCCTTAACAGAAAAAGAACCCTGATTTGTGAATCTAAAACTTGCACACTCTAAAAATAACTGTCAAACATTACAAACATCACAAATGCAGCAGTAAAATCACAAGGCTTTAATAAAGCAAGAACTTCTCTAAGAAACTTTCTTTTTTCCCATCTTATTATGTATCTCTTATTTTTCTTTTTGTCTATATTTTGGATTCTTATATAAGAGCAACCAAATAAGCAATATTTAGGCTTGTATGTCTGCTTTATTTCATTTAACATTATGATCTCAAGATGCATCTATTTTCCTACAAATGACTGAAACTTATCATTCTTTATTGCAGAGTAGTACCATATATATAAATGCCACATTTTCATTATCCAATGATGGACATACAGGCCACTTCTAAGATTTAGCTATTGTGAATAGTACTGCTATAAAAATGGGAAAACATGTCTAATATGTCTGCAACTCTTCTGCAAGAATACCTAGAAGGGGAATAGTTGAGTCAAATAGAATTTCTAGTTTGACTTTTTTGAGGAATCCCCATACTGACTTTCATAGTGTTTACACTAGTTTACATTCCCAGCAACAATGTAGAAGAGTTCCTTTTTCCCCTTCAGCCTTGCCAGCGTTTGTTATTATTTGATTGCTTGATAATAGCCATTCTTTCTGAAGTAAGAGAGTATCTCAGTGCTGTTTTAATTTGCTTTCCTCTAGTGGACAGAGATGTTGAACTTTTTTTCATGTGTTTATTGGCTAATCTGTACTTCTTTCTGAGAAGTGTCCTTTCAGTTGCCCATTTTTTTGAGTGGGTCTTCTGTTGGGGGGTTGTTTTTTTGAGTTCTTTATATATTCTAGATATTAGTTTTCTGATGAATAGCTGGCAAAATTTTATCATTCTGTAGGCTGTCTCTTCACCGTTGGTTGTTTCCTGGTTGTGCAGTAGCTTTTTAACATGATAAAGTCCCATATGTTGATTTCTTAGTATTGTTTCGTGTGCAACTGGAGTTCTGTTCAGAAAGCCCTTGTGCGTGCCTATATCTTCAAGAGTTTTACCTATTTTATCTTCCAGCAGGTTAAATGTTTCTGCTTTAATATTTATTATATTTGTTTGTTTGTTTGTTTGGGAGGCAGGGTCTCACTGTGTAGTGCAAACTGGCCTTGAACTTGCTTATGTACCCCAGGCTGGCCTCAAACTCATGGCAATCCTCCTGCCTCAGTCCCCTGAATGCTGGGATTACAGGTATGTGCCACCATGCTAAGCTGTTTTAACATTTAGATATTTAATCTATTTTGATTTAACTTTAGTATGGTAAGAGATACGGGTCTAAGATCAATCTTCTGCATGTCAGTAACCAGTTTTCCCAGCACTCTTTTTTCAAAAACCTATCTCAGGGCCAGCGATTTAGCTCAGTGGTGTAAGTGCCAGCGTGTGAGGTTGTGAATTCAATCCCCAGTACTAACAAAAAAAAAAAAAAAAAAAAAAAAAAAAAAAAAAAAGGAGCTAAAAAAGCTACTTTCCTTCAGCATAAATTTCTGATCTCTTTGTCAAAGATCAGGCAGCTGAATGTGCCTAGAGTTGTTTCTGCATCCTTTATTTTGTTCCATTGATCTACATCTGTTTTTGGCAATACCATGCTATTTTTAAATTTATATTATGACTTTCAGTCCTGGATTGTGGTGCCTCCTGCCCTTGATCTTGTTGCTTTTGCTATTCTATGGCATTTCTGGTTCCATATGAATTTTAGGATTGTTTTCTCTAGTTCTAGTTTTAAGAACTAGAAATGCTATTTGCATTTTTATTGGGACTGCATTAAATTTGTAAATCAGTTTTCAGAAGTTTGGAAAGCATGGCTGTTTTGATTATACTAGTTCTGCCTGTCCAGGAACACATGATATCTTTCCATTTTCTGATGTCCTCTTTAATCTCCTTTTTGAGAGTACTATAGTTTTCACTGTAAAGGCTTTCACTTCCTTGGTTAGGTTATTTCCAAAGTATTTAATTTTTTTGATGCTATTGTGAAAGGTACTGCTTCTTTAATATTTTTCTCAATGGAGTGAGATTTTTTGATTTTTGATTTTTGCATGTTGGCTTTTTATTCTGTTACTCTACTGAATGTGGTTTTTAGTCCTAGAAGTCTTATGGTGGAATTTTTTGGGTCGTCTATGTAGAGAACTATGTCATCTGCAAATAATTGATCTTTTTGATGACATGTTACATTCTATTTGCCAGTATCTTACTAGGGTATTTTAGCCTGTATGTTCACTAAAGAGATTGGCCCATAATCCTTTATGTGTGTGTGTAGGGGGGGTCCTTGTCTGTTTTTGGAAGCAGGCTAATGCTAGCTTTCAGGAATGACTTTGGGAGTATTCCTTCCCTTTCAATTTCATTGAGAGTTTGATGAGTATTGGTGTTGGATCTTCCCTAAAATTTTTGTAGAAGTCAGCAATGAACCCATTAGGACTTGAACCTTTATTAAATAGTAATAAAAAATTACTTCTTCAGTTTTATTGCCTGATATTGGTTTTATTCAGAATTTTTACATCTTTTTGGTTCAGCTTGATAGTTTTTATGAATCTAAGAACCTATCCATTTCTCTTGAATTCTCCATTTTATTAAAGTACAGGTTCTTGAAGTAGTTACTAATAATCTGGACTTCAGAGTGTGTTGTGATTTTGCCTTTTTGACCTCTTAATTGCATTTATTTGGGTCTTGTCTTTCCTTTTGGGGGTAATATTAGGTAGGGGTGTATATATATTGTTTTCTAAGGTCTTGTCTTCCTTTTTAGGGGTAAGATTAGGTAGGGGTGTATTTTTTTTTTCAAAGAACCCCAGCACTTTGATTCATTGACTCTCTGTATTTTTAAAATCTCAATTTCATTAATTTCTTCTCTGATCTTTATAATTTCCTTCCTTGTAACAGCTTTGGATTTGAATTGATCTTGTCTTTCAAGGACCTTGATATGTATCATTAGGTCATTTATTTGGCCTTCCTCTGTATTTTTGACGTGGGCATTCACAGCTATTGTGTCCTATTGGTTCTTGTATGTGTAATGACATCATTGTGTGATTTCATGAACTAATTTCTTCCTTGATTTCTTCTGTGACCCACTGATTATTTAAGGGAATATTATTTAATTTCCATGAAGTGTGTAATTTCTGTGGTTTCTTTGCCAACAATTTCTAGTGTCATTGCAATATGGTCTAATAATATGCATGGTATAATTTCAATTCTTTTATATTTACTTACACTTGCTTTATGGGATAGTGTGTGGTCTATTTTGGAGGAAGTCAGTGTGCTACTGAGAAGAATGTGTATTCTGTGGTTGCTGGGTGGAACGCTCTAGATATCTATCAGGTCCTTTTATTTGAAGGATTGATTCAATTCCAATATTTAGGTATTTATTTATTCTGCCTAGTTAATCTGTTTATTTGTTATAATGGGTTATTGAGTTCCTCCACTATAATTCTAGTATTTATCTGATTTTATGGCAATTAGTGTTTGTTTTATGAACTTGGGTGGCCAGTGTTGATGCTTGTGTTTATAATTTCTATCTCTTCCTGTTGAATTGTTTTCTTAACCAATATGTGGTGATCTTTTGTGTTTTCTGATCAGTGTTGATTTGAAATACACTTTGTCTGAAATTAAGATAGCTAGTCTTGCTTTTTTCCTGATTCCCATTGCACTGAGTATTGTTTTCCACCCTTTAATTATTAATTATGAATTCTTTTTTGAGTTAAATGTGTTTCTTGTCAGCTGTATATCATTGGGTTCTGTTTCTTGATCCATCCTGCCAATCTGTGTCTTCTGACTGGGGAATTGAGACAATATACATTGAAAATTATTGCTAAAGGTATTGATTCATCCCTACCATTGTATTATTTTCCTGTTTTGATTAACTTTTTTTTTTCACCTTAACTACTTAACTACTCAACCTGCCTGGTGTACTCATTCTACTAGATTTTTGGCACTGTTGACATCGTTTCTTTCTAGGTTATCCTTGAAAATATTTTTGGAGTGCTAATGTTGGTCATGAATTTTTTGAGGTACTCATTGTTATACAAATAACTTATTTCTCCATCAGTTTTGTGGAATATATAGTCTGGCTTGGAAGCTATTGTCTTTTAGAGCTTGAAAACCTCCTCTACTCCAAGCCCTCCTTGTCTTTCAAGTTTAAGTTGAGAATCTGCTGTAATTCTGATGGGTTTACTTTTATAAGTGATTCATTGTTTTCTTCTAACTACTTTTTGGAGGAGGTGGGAGTTTGAAAAGCATTTTGTTACTTTGTATTCTTATGTTTTTATTGGGTTTTGTTTGTTTTGTGGTCAGGCTTGCCAGTTGCTTACAGTGCAAAGACTTTGTTGCTATTATACAGATCTCTTTAGTCTGCTGTTCAGTGGTGCACTCTTGGTATAGCTAACTATATTCCTTTGCCTCTGTCCCAAGATCTGATAATTTCTGTTAATTTAGGAGAAGATGCAGTGAAATTGCCCAACACCCAGTTTTCCAGGAATAGATTGCCATATTGTTAATGTCACAAAAGTGACATACACGGGTGTTGCCATACAGAGAAAACCCATTAAAAGAAACAATTATGTGACCCTGGAAATATCAAGCCAATCAACAGCAGTAATATCATCTAATGTAAATTGGATGATTGACATCCCATGAGAACTAATAATGTACATGCTAACCGTAACCATAGAAAATAAATCCACAATTGTAGTATAAACATCAAGAAAACTCAGATATTGACATAGAGCAAATATGTACTAAATGCAAGAATGATATCTTTGCTAATGATAGAAAAGAATTAAACAGTAGTAACATAATATTAACTATCTAAAGATTAATAAAGCAGAACTGGGGATATAGCTTAGCAGCAGCTGGCAAAGCGCAAGAAACAGGGTTCAACTCCTGGTACAAAAACACAAAATTAAAAAAACAGATTAATAAAGCATAATGGTTACACTATTAGAAATATAGAGAATTAAGAATGGGAGAACACAAGAAGAAAACTTTTAAAATAAAAGAATGGGAGATGAGACAAAGGGTCCTGTTGAGGAGTAGAAGGGTATTCATAAAATTAGATAAAGGTAACAGAAAAAAAAACAAGAAATACAATTTAAAAGAAAAAAATGGAGGAAAGAAACATAAAAAAGAAATAATATGGAGAATAAAAATTAGGAAAATTAAAAGGAAAAATATAAAAATAAAAACAAGATAGAAGGACAAGGTAAAATTCCTCAGACCTCTATATACAAATGAAGAATCAAGCAGAAGAAAGGGAAGGAGAGTCTAAAAACAAAAATTTCTCTGTACATGAATGAGTGGTTTCCTTTCTGGATCTACAGTTTCAGAGTTCAGCAGAATTTTCTCCGCCTAGCCTTATGGCCTGTGAGTTTCTGAGGTGTCCCTTACCCCATTTCAGTGGCTCCTGTGTTTACCCCAAACTGTGGGAGTATCTAAATCAAGAAGCAGCCCCACTTGTGCTAGTTAAGAAGGAAGTCAGTCAGACTCCCAACACACTGTGGATACAGGCAGTAGGGGGAGGGCTCAAGTCCCATATCCCTGTACTTTGAGTGCAACTCAAGCTAGCTCTGGCCTCCCACAGCAGAGGTGGGCTTGTATCCTTTCTGGCTGGAGCTAAAACCCCTCAAGGGTCTCTTTTTAGTCTGCTCCCTGTTGGTGGCTGTCTTTTATAGCTGTCTCTTATCCAGTCACTATGGGAGAGTAACACTGGGAACTCTGAAGTGAAGCCATCCTAGCTGTTTTGACTCCCGGATTCAATCAACCCCTTCCTAGAATGATGCCCAATCAAGCACTTTCCAACAATATGGCTGATGCCTGGGCAGGTATCCTTCTCTGGCTGTTGCCTGCTGTGGGATAGGAGTGCTCTTGGAGCAAAGCTGCATGTTGTCCCTGTAGATCACAGCAAATGTGGGCTCACTTGGAGCCTATGTTGGTGGCCCAGTGCTGGAGCCTCCAATGTTCATCTTGGTTCTACAGTCATGTTCCCCTCCCTATGAGTATTGAGTCAGAAGCTGGGGAGAGAGTCTAGACTTTCATTTCCTTCTGTGCATTGTGGTCCATCTCTCAAACTTCTCTGTATCTTTTCATTCTCTTGTCTGTTCCTTTGTGATTCCTGGTGATCTACTTCTCTTTTTTTCTTCCCTTGATTGTAATTATCCAGTATCTGGATTCCAGATCTTGGAGAGACTGAATTTTGTTGCCATTCATCATTCTGTCATCTTGATTATTCAAGGAAGTATTTTACACTGCTGGAATCTAAGTCAGGAAAAACAGTTTCCAGTTATTAAATTTTAATATATAAAGAAAGAAAATTAATGGAAGATTAATTTACCTGAAATTTGTGAGTCAATCCATGTTTATTTAAACAATCTAAAGCATAAAATTTTTTTTGTCTTTTTGAGACAGGTTTTGTCTATGCAGTTCAGGCTGGCCTTAGACTCACTGTGTAATCCAGACTGGCCTCTGTCTCACAGCAATCCTCTTGCCTCAGGTTCCTGAGTGTTGGGATTACAGGTGTTTGCTACCACACCTGGCCCTAAAGCATTTTAATGGCAAGAATGAAAGCTAACACTAAAACAATATCTTTCCTATGCTCTAGAAAATTTATAAGAAGCAGTGTCCAAGTTTAAGACCAGAATCCAACTTTAGAATTGAAGTTCTAGCCAGGCATGGGGGTACACACCTGTAATCTCAGCACTTTGGAGGATGAGGAAAGAAATTTCCTGCAAGTCTGAGGCCAGCCTGGGCTACATAATGAGTTCAAGGCCAGCCTGCACTATATAGCAAGGCCCTGTCTCAAAAAAACAAACAAACAAACAAATAAATAAATATAAAAATAAAAAATAAGAATTCGAGTTATAAGTCCTTGAGTTTGTAATCTTTTCCTTATCTTTCTCTGCTATGTAAGAAATAATGAATGTGAAGAAAACTCTTTAATTTTGAAGACTTTTCCCTATAACCTAAAAAAGAGCTTTATAATTACACAAATTGTGTGTTCTTGCATCTTTCTAAATATTTATTTTTATTTATATATTTGAAAAACATGTTATTGATTGCCCTCTCTGTGCTAGGAATGGAGCTGGCTATTATTTATATAAGAGCTAAAACACATACCTCTCTTCTCAAGGGAAGAAGACTCAGTTCAAGTAAATATTACAATGGGAATATATAAAGAAATGATGCAAACACCCTGAGAGGAAAACTTATAGGAGAGTCTGATTCCAGAATTAAGTCTTTGATTCTAGAAAAACTGAATAGAAGTTAGGCAAGAAAAGAAAAGGCAGAGAGGTACCTTTAGAAGAAGAAAAAAATGGCTAAAGTATAACAATAGAGGTATGAAAATAAAGGTATGAGAATAGAGAATAGTGAAGGTCTATAGATAGTTCAGAAAGGCTGTGTGCTAATGGAATGAAGCTATATACAAGGATAAGCCACATCTCAGTTTAGTCCTACAGAAGATGTAAACCCACTGACCAGTCTTACGGAGGGGAAAGTTTGGATAAGATTTACAGTTTAGATAGTTCTTTTGAAGTGGTTTAAGAGAAAGGCTGATGTATTCTCTTTGTTCCTCAGATTCTTCTGCCCTTCTCTGTCAAGTTTTATACCTCCAGGTGTCGGCTTAGGCTCCTTTAAGGACAACTTTGTGGCTAGGTTTTACCTAAAAGAGGTCTTGGCAAGATTATCAGAAGGCAAGCAGAAAGTAAGTTGAGGTATTTCTTTCCTTTTGTTTTTTTCCTTGATGCCACATTTCCAGCAGTGACTTCATTCCTCCATGACTGTGGCTCCTGCCAGATGGGCCTTTTTCCATAGTTCTAGTAACTTCTAGTAACTGTTCTAATAACTGTTTTCTCTTTTTGTCTCTTTAGCATCTCCTCGTAGCTGGGTTCCAAAAGCCTCCTCATCTTGTTTGCGTCCTTATCACTGCTCACTCCTCTGTACTGGTCCTTGGATTAAAGTATTTTCATTTGAACTATTTTGGGTAAATTCTGTGTCTTGCTAAGATCTTTACTGTTATAACTTGCTTAGGAAAATGAGTAATGAAGAAATGAAGTAACGTAGAGATTGGAAGCAGGGACTATAGTTGGAAGATTTTTAGATGGTGCCAGAAAACATAAGGACAAGAATCAATGTATTATTAGTGGAAATTAAGAAAAGTAGATAGACTGGAAAAATGTTAAGGTTATATTAAGACTAACAACAGTAAAGCAGACAAGGTACCCCAACTGACCTTTCCCCTAAAAGTCACTAAAAATGCTGGATAAAATACCTTTCTTCTTGGTGAATGAGTAAATAAGAAAGTAAGGAAAGTTTTAGGATAAAAGCTAGGAATGGCTAGGAATGTAATTCAGTGATAGATCACCTGCCTAGCTTGTATAAGGTGCTAGGTTCAATACTCAGGGTGTTTCACTTAGAGATTATTTGTTTAACTTGGTAAACTTTATAGACTTGCAGACTTATAGCATTGAAGCATAAAAGGTAAAATCTACGGTCAAACTAGATTTTTAAAAAGAAACCTAGAAGCAGCTAGCAGGGGCTGGAATCCAGTCCCAGGCCCTGACCACTTGTGCAGTTGAATTCCAGCGCCCACCTCTGAAATCACCCTAAGATGCACGGGAGGTACCCATGGGCCTAACTGGGCCATGCCCAGCCAACTCCAGGCAGCTAGCAGGGGCTGGAATCCAATCCCGGTCTCTGACCACACATGTGGGTTGAATTCCAGCACACGGAAAACTTCGATCCCAGGCAGTAAGACCACGCCCTGCATCTAAAATCACCAGAGGACACATGGGAGTACCCGTGGGCCCAACTGGCCCACACCAAGCGAGCTCCAAGTGGCTAGCAGTTGCCAGCAGTCTTCCCTGGGAGACAAAAGTGGGCCAGGTGATTCCCAGTGCATGGGGGAAGCTTTGAAACATTGCTCAAAACCCAGAAATATAGGAAAATGACAAAACAAAAGAGCAAAATGCAATCTCAAACTTCCAGCCCAACCCAAGTGTAGTGGTTGATTGATTGTGTCAACTTGAGACATTTAGAAGTTTAACTAAATGGGTTTAGCAACTCTACACCCAAGGGTGTAGAAGAAGACTTACCCTAGGGTGGGTCATCACCTGGAGGTATAAAAAGGAAGGAGGAAGGACAAATGCATTCCATTCTTGGGAGAAGCTCCAGTCTTCACCTTTGGTTGGACCTTGTCTCCTGGCTTATAGCGTAGACTCTTCAGCTTTCCAACACAGACTCTTTAGCCTTCCATCGTAGAGCCTTCAGCCTTCTGTCATAGACCCATCGGCCTGCTGGTGTGGACTTGCATGAGACACTAAGGTGAACTCCAGAGCCTGGATTGAATCCTTCGGCCTCCAGTGTATAGACGCCCTCTGCACGCTTCCTCATCCGACTATGTAACTGACCATCGTAAGCCAATCTTGTTGTTTCTTTTACATCTGTATATCTTGTGTTATATCTGTTTTCTCTAGTAAAACCCTGACTAATACCCCAAGCAAGCTTAGGAGACATGGACACAGAAGAAAATATAAGCTATACACCTGAAATTCCTGAAATGATATCAACTGAGGTAAAAAAACAACTTTGGGAAACTATAAAGGAACTCAAATCAGAAATAGTCTCTCAAGTAAAAGAAGAAATGATAAATGTAATGAAAGAAATGCTAAACACATCTAAAGAAGACATAGTTTAAAAATTAGAGGATCAATACAAAAAGATGGAAACTCTGAATGAACAATATAAGAAACAGAATGCATGAAACAGATTCAAAGAGATATACAGAAAATAAAAAATTCCATCAAAAGTTGGCAAAACCGCCTCAGTGAAAGTGAAGATACAATTTCAGACCTTAAAGACAAGATTGCAGCTAGTGAACAGGAAAGGAAAGATCTTTTAAAAATAATAAGAAACCAGGAAATAATTCAACAACTGCAAGATGATGAAAAGAAAAACTACATAAGACTGATAGGGATAAATGAAAAGGAAGGTGACAACACAAATGATATCAAGAGGCTATTTACAAAAGTAATAGCTGAAAATTTCCCAAACATGCAAATGGAAACTGACATACAGATCAGTGAAACATAGAACCATAACCAAAAGAAAACTACATGCAGAAATATAATAATCACCCCAGAAATCCAGCATAAGAACAGAATATTAAAAGCTGCTAGAGAGAAGAGACAGATCACCTATAAAGGAAAGCCTATCAGAATCACAGCAGACTTCTCAACACAAACAATGAAGTCAAGAAGAGTATAGAGTGAAATATTTCAGATCCAAAGGGAAAACGACTTCCAACCCAGACTGATGAACCCTGCAAAACTGTCCTTCAAAATGGATGGAGAAATAAGATACTTCCATGACAAAGAACAGCTGAGGAATGTCATGACCATCAAACCAACCCTGCAAGAATACTAAAAGACATTCTAGACAGACATAGGAAAAGACCGCTAAGCAAGGCAAACAATTAAACAGAGTGGAAAGATAAAGAATCGACAGCAGAAAAATAATATGTCAAAAATAAACCAAATATATCAATTATAACTGTTAATGTAAATGGCCTCAATTCACCAATTAAAAGAAACAGACTGTCAGGATGGATCAAGAAACAGCACCCAACTGTATGCTGTATACAGGAAATCCATCTAACCCAAAAGGAAACTCATAGACTGAAAAGACCCCCAAAAAGCAGGGGTAGCTATTTTGTTTGCAAACAATGTGAACTTCAAACCAAGAATGATCCAGAGAGATAAAGAAGGCCACTACATATTAGTTAAGGGAAAACTTCAAGAGGAAGAGATAACAATCTTAAATATATGTGCACCAAATTCGGGAGCACCCAGCTATACAAAACAAAAATTAACAGAAATGAAAAATCAAATAACCAATAACACAATTATAACAAGAGACTTTAACACACCATTGACACAAAAGGACAGATCAACTAGACAGAAAATCAGCAAAGAAATAACAGAACTGAATCACACCTGTGAACAAATGGACTTAGTAGACATATACAGAGTGTTCCACCCAACAACATCAGAATATACATTCTTCCCAGCAGCAACAAGGAACATACTCTAAAATAGACCATATACTAGTTCACAAAACATGCTTAAGTAAATGCAAAAGAATTGAAATTATCTCATGCTTGTTATTGGATCATAGTGCCATGAAACTAGAAATTAATGACAAAGGAAACTGCAAAAACCCCACAAACACATAGAAATTGAATAATACACTCCTGAGCAATCAATCGGTAACAGAAGAAATTAAAGAAGAAATTAAACAATATTTATAGGCAAACAAAAATACAAATACATCTTATCAGAACCTGTGGGATGCAATGAGAGCAGTCATCAGAGGAAAATTTATCTCGGTGAATTCTCACATCAGGAAAACAGAACAAACACAAATAAACAACCTGATGCTACATGTCAAGCATCTAGAAAAAGAAGACCAAGTCAAGCCCAAAGGCAAAAGAAGGGAGGAAATTATAAAGGTCAGAGCAAAAATCAATGCAATAGAGACTAAGAAAACAATACAAAGAATCAATGAATCACAAAGTTGGTTCTTTGAAAGAATAAATAAAATTGACAGGCCTCTAGCCTCCTTATTAAAAAAAGGAATGAAAAAACTCAAATTCATGCAATAAGGAATGAAAAGGGTGAAATCACTATACACCCTGTGGAAATACAGAAGATCATCAATACCTGTTTTGAAAACCTCTACTCTCATAGGCTTGATTAACCCAGAAGAAATGGACAGATTCCTAGAAACATATGAATTACCAAAGCTGGGTCAAGAAGATGTAAAACTGCTGAATAACCCAATTTGAATTAACAAAATTGAAAATGTAATTAAATCCCTACCAACAAAGAAAAACCCAAGACTAGATGGATTCACTGCAGAATTCTACAAGAAATTCAAAGAAGATTTAATGTCAACATTAAGAGTCCTCAAACTCTTCAATGAAATTGAAAGGGAAACAATTCTCCCTAACTCATTCCTGGAAACAAACATTACTGTATTACCAAAACCTGAGAAAGACCCAACTGAAAAAGAAAACTACAGACCAATCTCCCTAATGAACATAGATGCAAAAATTCTCAATAGAATTTTGGCAAACAGAATGCAGCAAATCATCAAGAAGATTATACACCATGACAAAGTGGGATTCATCCCAGGAATGCAGGGATGGTTCAACATACACAAAATAATAAATGTAATCCACCATATCAATAGAGCCAAAAATAAGAACCACATGATAATTTCTATAGATGCAGAAAAAGCTCTTGATAAGGTCCAACACTTATTCATGATAAAAACTTTACAGAAAGTTGGAATAGATGATCTTTACCTCAATATGATAAAAGCCATCTATGACAACCCAACAGCCAGCATCATATTAAATGTCCAAAAACTGAAAGCCTTTATCCTAAAATCACAAACAAGACAAGGATGTCCATTATCGCCACTCCTATTCAATATAGTGCTGGAAATACTTGCCAGAGCAATTAGACAAGAGAGAGAAATAAAAGGAGTAGGCTAGAAAAAGAAGTTAAATTATCATTATTTGCAGATGACATGATACTCTATCTAGAAGACCCCCAAAATTCCATTGAAAGACTCCTAGGCATAATAAATAAATTCAGTAATGTAGCTGGATACAAAGTTAACACTCAAAAATCAATAGCATTCCTATACACTAACAACAAAACCACTGAGAGAAATAAGAGAAGCCACACCCTTTACAATAGCATCCAACAAAAAGAAATACTTAGGAATTAATCTAATAAAAGAAGCAAAAGATCTATTCAGGGAAAGTTATAATACCCTGAAGAAAGAAATTGAAGAGGACCTCAGAAAATGGAAAGACATCCCTTGTTCATGAATAAGAAGAACAAACATTGTGAAAATGGCCATTGTCCCAAAGTTGTTACACAGATTTAATGCAATCCCAATCAAAATACCACTAACATATGTCATAGATCTAGAGAAATCACTCCTAAAATTCATCTGGAACCAGAAGAGACCTAGAATAGCAAAGGTAATTCTAAGCAACAAGGCAAGGCAGGCAGCATCACAATCCCTGATTTGAAGTTATACTGCAAAGCTACTGTAATAAAATCAGCATGGTACTGGAATAAAAACAGACCTGAAGATTAATGGAATAGATTAGAAGATACAACTACAACTACAAACACACTCAGCCACCTTATCTTTGATAAAGGGCCAAACATGTCCACTGGAAGATAGTCTCTTCAATAAATGGTGCTGGAAAAATTGGGTCTCCATATGCCAAAAACTAAAACTAGACCCATGCCTATCACCATGTATTAATCTAAAGTCTAAATGGATCAAAGATCTAAATATTAAAACAGAAACACTAAATTTGTTGGAAGACAAAGTACATAGACATAGGGGTAGGTAGAGAATCCATGAACAAGAATCAAACTGCACGTGAAATACTTCACAGAATCATCAACTTGGATGACGTCCTATTAAAGAGTTTTTGCATGTCGAAAGACATCTCCTGCATAGTGAAAAGAAAAGCCACAAATTGGGAAAAAATATTAGCCAACTGTTCCTCAGACAAAGGACTTCTGTCCAAAACATATAAAGAATTTAAAAAAATCAGATCTCCAAAATTCAAAGACCCATTCCAAAAATGGGCATCTGACATGAATACACAGTTCTCAGATGAAGAAATACAGATGATAAATAAATACGTGAAAAAATGTTCAGCATCATTGGTCATTAGAGAAATGCAAATTAAACAGCACTGAGGTTACATCTCACTCCAGAAAGAATGGCCAGAATAAAGAAAACTACCAACAACAAATGTTGGAGAGGCTGCAGCAAAAAAGGAACTCTTAAAAAAAAAAAAAAAAAAAAAGGAACTCTTCTGCACTGTTGGTGGGAGTGTAGAGTGGTACATCCACTGTGGAGGTCAGTCTAGAGATTTCTCAAAAAACTGGGATTGGAGGTCCCATTTGACCCTGCTATTCTACTTCTGGGCGTATTCCTAGAAGAACTGAAAACATCATATCACAGTGATATATGTGCACCCATGTTTACAGCAGCACAATTTGTAATAGCCAGATCTTAGAAACAACCTAAATGCCCATCAACTGAGGAATGGATAAAAAAGATGTGGTATTTTTATACAAATATTATACAAATATATTATACAAATATATATTATATATTATGGAGTACTACTCTGATATAAAGAATGATCACATTGAGATATTTATAAGTAAATGGATGCAACTTGAGACCATACTCATAAGTGAAATAAATCAAACTCACATGTGTAAATACCATATAGTCTTCCTAGTGTAAGAAATGGTAAGAGTACGTAAGATACAAAAAACTCAATAAACACAGTGAAAGGACAAGAATCTGCTTAAAGGGGAAAAAATAATATCTCAGGGAAAATGAGGAAAAAGAAAAAAGAAGGGAAAAGAAAAAATATCTAAAATTATATGAACACACTTACAATAGCTAAGATGATTGTGCTACAAATTCTGTAAGTTCTTGGAACAAAATAGTTAACATTCATAGGATTGGAACAATTGTGCATATTATTGTATGGTGATCTGAGGAACTCTTGAAGATCCTTATGTAAAATAACAACCCTAGTTATGCTCATACCACCTTGTTTTTTTTATATATTACATATTGTCTTCTTAGAAATAGTTGTTCATGTTACAAAATTAAGGCATACAAAGAACAGTGAGGCTGTAAACAGTTCTGTTCAATGATCCAACAAAAACTTGGTAATACAGTTATCAATCCCACACATTTAAACATACATGCAGTTATATCCTTTAGCGCATTTTCTTTTCCTCCTTTTGCTTTTTAAGTATATTATCTGTTTAGCTATATCATGTTTCAGCTTGCTTAGTACCTTATTGATCTGTTTTGTTGTTATTTCCTTTTTAATCATCTTATATAATTCTGTTGTTTTGTTTTGAGTTTCTCGTCATCCATGTCACATGGATCAGTTTTGATGGAGTTGGGAGTTTTTGGAGGCATTTTGTTACCTTATTTTCTCATGTTCTATTATTTTATTTTTATTTAATTTTCATTAACTTGGAGGTAGTAATATACAACAAAACATGATGAAATAAAGCCAATTGAGACAGTATAGTGAAATTGGCACAGAACATCACAGCAGGTCACCAGGACAACAATAATAGACACCATTGTATATCTCGTTATCTTCACAATAGTTGTTCTTCTATTAGGTACAGCAAAATTAAAAGAAATACACAACATTATAGAACACATCAAAACAGAATATTGAATAGAGCAACACCGTTAATCAGGACAAAGCAAAACGGCGATAAAAATATCTGCCTTCAGAGATAGTAGAAGGAAACTCCCCCCACTTGCTGTACCACATATGGTCACCTCCCAAGAGATACCCAGATCCCTGGATCCCAATTGTTAAGGGGGGGGCGGATATGGTATGGTTGATTCTAAGCCCGCGCCCCGGTAGGCAGCAGGCTGGTTACTGGTTGGCTCAGCGCCCTAAGTTCCAACAGGGCACAGATCTGAGGAGACGCTGTTGCTTCTTGTTTCCCCGCCCTGGGGTGGCCGCGGCTTGCCAGACCACAGTCACTTACTTACCAGGGCAGCAGGCTGGTTACTCACCACCTTTTTTTGAAAGCCTATATTGTCAGTGTTCTGGGCTCTTTGCTATTGTTGTTTATATGTCTTTTTTATTTCATGTTTTTCTAGGAATTTGTTTTGTTTTGTCTTGTTTTTCCCTCTAATACAGAAAGAATAAGTATACATGTAGAGACTCGTGCATGTGTAGAACTTCTAAACAGTTTATGAGAATCGATTATATAATGCACAATGAAATGAACATCTACTTTTAAAAAAAAGAGACACTAAGGTACCCAGTGCTGATTCTGTAGTGTCATGATGTGAAATCGAGCAATACTATTATTATTCTTTTTTTTTTTTTTTTTTTTTTTTTGGTCCTGGGGATTGAACTCACGACCTTGCGCTTACCAGGCAAGAACTTAAGCCACTGAGCTAAATCCCCAGCCCATTATTATTATTCTTTGTTCAGAGTGATTTAGTCTGTTTTGTTTTGTTTAATTTCAACATATGTGATGGTATAGACAGCTATTTTGAAGAGAATGAGAGACATTATGGCAGCCATTGTTGACTTCCCTATTGTCCGGTCTTGAAGACCTAAAATGCCTTCATCGTCTTGTTCTGATCATTTTTATACTATTTTGTTTTGTATGAATTCATTGTATGCAAATTTATGGACAACTATTTGGAAGAAAACAAGAGACAATGTGATAGACAGTGAAGATCTCTGGTTGTCTTGCTTTGAAATCTGTGTCTCTTACATTGTTTTCTTCTGACCTGTTCTGTTTAATTTTACCTTCTTTAAAATAAAATTAAAAAAAAGAAACCTAGTACATCCCTAATAGAAGAAATCCATCTCAATTGCCAACCTCCTCCTAGAGAATTGCCCTTGGCACTGAATACAGTTGGAATTAGTCAAATCTCCCCTGAGAATTTGCAATGTCAAGTGACCCATTGTATGGATTTGCAGCCTGAAATTTCACTATCTGGATAGTTCATAAAAACATAGGTTGATATCTGATTTAAACTTGATGCAGACTTGTCATGCCTTGGGTGCTTGGAGAAGTAAATATGCATTTTTTTTTAAAGAACTCACCTTTATTCTGTTTCGAAGAAGACCACATAGATAAATTCCAAAAAATAACTCAGAAAATTGCAAAAGGGATGAGGAAAGAAGGTATCAAAAGCAAGAGCCACCCAAAACAGCAAAATAAGACCCACAAAGATGTAGGCTTTGGAATCATCAAATGAATAATATAAAATGAATATAATTAACATGTTAAAAAATAAAAAGAACTAAATTACCAATAGAGCAGCAGATGGGGAAAAAAAAAGAATCAAGTAGACCCTCTAGAAATTAAGAACACAATAGTTGACATTAAAACTCAGTAGGTATGTATAACATAGCTACAGAAAACAATGCTGCTTTTAGACCCAGGCCAGAGGTGCCCTATCTGAGATGCTATAGTTTGGACTCTGCTCTGGTTTTTTTTCTTTTTTTCTTTTCTTTTTGTACTGGGGATCAAACTCATGACCTCGCACTTGCCAGGCAGATGCCTAGGACACTGAGCTAAATCCCCAATCTGCTCTGGGTTTTAACCAGCCACAAAGAATCTGTATGGTTAAGGATATTGGTTAGTCACATGGAGTCAGAATCCTTCTGCCTAAGCCACATTCCTGGTTCCAAGGTTCCTAAAATTCCTAACTCGAATGGCTCAAACCTGCTTCCAGTTCCTGAGAGATCTCTTCTCTAATTCTGTCTGACAGTAGACTATTCTGCCAGGGGGGGTGGCTAAGAAATGACTTTCATGGGAGTTATAGATGGCTTCTGGATTTTCAGATTAAGTATCTATGTGTAATAAATGTCCCTAGCAGTATAGTACAGGACCAAGGGCAGAAAGAGAGGTTTGGAGCCATCAGTTAGAAATAAGTGTTCCCTGTGCCAATATATTATAGAGGAGACCTCTAGGTATGCAAAAATTTAAAATTCAAATCTGACCTTTGGCAGGATAAAAAGATAGAATATGTTTTATTTAATTTGCTGTTAATTTAAATATATCTCTGTGGTATATGGTCTTCCATTTATACCCTTATCCAGGAGTCTAGAAATATTAGAGGCATGTGTGGAAGAGAAAATCTTTATATTGGAAGATCATACTAAATAAATTATCTATCATGTAGTATAGAAAGACAAAATAATAATACATAAGAAAAATGTAGAGACATGGAAGGATAAAAGGAGCTCTAACAAATATCTAGTGGATTTCTATAAGGAAAAAGGAGAGAGAATGGAATAGAGTCAATATCTGAAGAGACAGCTCTCCACAACTGGTAAAATTCACCAATCCACAGAGTAAAGAATTTCAGTTTGGGCCTGGGGAATGTAGCTAAGTAGTAGAGTGCTTATCTAGCATGTATGAGGTCCCAAGCTGAATCCAGATAACACTGATTAATCAGCTAAATAAAATTTTAAAATTACTAAAATAGAATAAATGAAATAAGAACTCCAGACCTTGACATAACAGAATGAACTTTTACAACAAAATAAATGAAACACCATAGAAATAATCCAAATGTGTATCAACTAGTGATTGGATACAGCTACAATACAGCTATAAATTGGGCTACTACTGACAACAGGGAGAAATGTGCTATGTATAAGCAGGCATAACTGATGATACATTATAATTACACTGATATAAAATTCTAGACAAGGCAACAAAAAGTAAATCAGTGGTCGCATGGGGCTAGGGCAAAGAGAAGGGCTGGATTCCAAAGGACAAGAGGGAACTATCCAGAGTGATATAAGTGTTTTGATAAGTGGTTTGCAGTAAGTTTTAAATTCACAAAATGTGAGATTTGCAACTTTGTTTTCAAAATATTTTAATAGTTTCTGGTCTCTTGAGATTCCATGTCAATTTTAAGGATGTTTTTCTATTTCTTGAAAGACTTGGATTGTTTTGAATGCATAGATGGCTTTGGTGTGTTTTGCCATCTTAACAATATTAAATCCTCTAATCTATGAATGTGGAATGTCTTTCCATTTATTTACATCTTCTTTAATGTATTGCAGCAATATTTTTCAGTTTTCCTTATAAAAGTCTTCCCTGTCTTGGTTAAAATTTTAAGTATTTTATGCTTTTTTATTCATTCCTTTCTTTTAATGGTAGCAAAGTTTTATTATAGGTAGGAAAAGAAACAGCCTCTGCAGAGCGAATTTGGGCCAAGTGAAAGTAGGGAAAGTAGTACACACTGCAGTGTGAGGGCATCCTCTACACAAGAGCAAATATTGATGATTTCGAAATGGAATTATTTCCTTAGTTTCCTCTTTAGATTGTCACTGCTAAATGTATAAAAATACAACAAAGCTTTGTGTTTTAATTTTAATTCTGCAGCTTTGCTAGATTTAATAGTTCTAAAAGTGTTTGTTTGTTTATGGATCACTATTATTTTTTCTACATGTCAACTGGTGGTACTCTAAACCTTCTCTGTGATTTTCTAAGTTTATGAAGTTTCTACCTCCTGACCACTGAAATTTTGAGATTGTTTATATTTTGCTTGTCAACAGCTCATTTCCAGCCACGTGCATCTTTAGTTTTTTTCTAAATGCTTCTACTTCACCTTCAGAGAATTTAACCCACTTAGAAAGGTTGTCACAAAAAATATTTTCTTACAACTTTGGGAACTATCTTAACTTTCTCATTTCCTTTCGTGTCTAAGAGAAACTCTTTATTTAGAAACTATCTTCACCCAGGAGAGTGTTCATAAATTGACCAGCAAGTCTCTCATAATTTAATAGCATTACTTTTCTATTATCTTTATTATTTTCTAGTCTGTGTTTTTTCCTTTGGAGTGTTTGCTGCATTGTTAACTTAATATAGGTTTTTTTTTTTTCTCCATTATTTCCTCTACTTGTCTTGATGCACATATTTTCTCTCTTAGTGTCAAAATAAGGTGATAGTGAATTAGGAGTCCTTCTGAGCTGAGAATACTTTTGTAATCTGGTAACCTTTGGCATGAAGCACATATCCTAGTGAATGATGGAGCACTTAAGAGTGATTCACCACTGAGCATTACAGAAAATAGGCTGAGGGGCTTAAAAATTCAAGGCAAGTTCCTTCTACTCAGCATGGTGTATATATTGTACTCTCACTTTTCTACCCCCTATTATGTGGTTAAGAGAGAGGAGATAATGATGGCTTCCTAAAGTTACCTGTAATGCACTCAAAACTCTGTTAGGTGTAATGGTTTTAAAAGATAGAATGAAAACACAGCTAGGAGATCAACACAAAAGGAATCATTTTCTGATAGAGACAGTGAGCCTGCACTCCCCTTGATACACACACGAAACTCCCATTAACTGTAATGAGAATTATGAGTGCCCCATTAGAGGCACATCTGCCCCCCCCAAAGTGGTGGGAGGATACTCATTCTCCCTGAGAGTTTCTTGTGACTTAGTTTCTTGTGGTAGAATGAAATCTGGTATTTTAAAAAGTTATTATTGAGAACTCAATACATTGTCTTTCAAATGTGGGGTATATAACAGAAATTACTAACAGGCAGGTAAAATAGACTTAACCCCCAAACTTATGTAAAGCACAAATCAGACCTACATTGATTAATTTTCGGATTAGAAGCACTGACCTGTAATAGTCCTCTTTGGATCACTATTTTTTCAACATTTGACCTTACTGACTTTAGGAAAATTTCAGGATGGTTGTGACTTTGCACATTAACATAGAAGTAAACTTCTAATTATATCGAGCTGTTGCTTAATAACATGCCTAGGTTTACGTAATGGGAAAAAGCCATGGTTTGTTCAGTAGTCTTTCCAGCTATATATGAATATAGAAATCCTGATCACTGCCAGACATTTAGTTTTTAAAATATTGTCTATGTTTAAATGTATGTATATGCATGTATTTTCTTTGCATGTATTTAAACATACACAAGCATACTTACATAATGAGAGATATTTACACAAATGTAACCCTATTTTCAGAGCTCCGAAGTCATACTCAACTGTTCCTTAGATAGCTTCAGGAGATCCTATTCACTTCAAATTCAGAACTGAATAATTCTCTTTCCCAGCAAGTTTCCTCCTCCCCATTCCCAGTCTCATTAAAGGAAACCATTATTCCTTCACTTTGCCAAGCCACAGTCCCACAAAATCATTCTATTTCAGATTTATGTCCCCCACATCTGCCACTATTGGTTCCATCTCCTGAACACTTTCTGGAGGCAATAGGGAAACACCTGTAGTGTTGTGGACAGATTGGAGCAAGCATGAATCTAGCAACAGATCTAGACAGATGTTCTAAGAGATGTGTAGCAGCAGCAGGACATGTGAATCTGGCCACAGGGTCTGATGATGATAAGATCCAGCCAACATAGGCACAATCAGAAAAACTAACTGATTAGAGACACAACATAGGGGGCGTTTTCCTTGAATTGAGATGGCAGGCAAGGCCATATAGTCCACTTGTCATAAAAAGATATCAATTGCTAGAAGTAAGATATAAGGTTATAACTGGATGAGCATTTTTCCTGGTGCAGAGCCACAGAGCTATGGATTCTCTTGAGGACCTGGTCAGGATCCCGAGCTGCCTCTATAAGGAGTATGGTGATAGGATGAATTAAGAAACAGACAAATTTAGTAATACATGATGAGGGGCTGGAAGGTCAGCATGGGTAGAGACCAAGACCTCCAAGCCCTCCACTATATAGTAGCTAGTGTGGAGGTGGGGATAGGGTGCTTTTCTTGGCACAGTGTAAAGGCTGTAGTAGAAAGGGCAAGTTTAACATCACGAAAGAAACAAACCAAGATGGATCCTTACAACTGGGTGCTAATCTCATTGACCTAGAGGAAGGTGATTTCTTTGTACCAAAACCCGCCCACAAGGCAGGCGGAGTTAGGAGAGCCTCGCACATACTATGTCAATTTACAATTTGTGATCCACAACAGGATTCTATAGTTCTGACCTTTCTCTGGCTTTGGAGCTGCATTAACCCTCAGAGGCTGGACGCAAGAGCAGGTCAGTTACATGGTCTCAGCTTTCAGCTTCTAGGACTTTGGGGCTAAAGAGGTGATCATGTCAGCCTCATAATTCTGTTGTCAACAGTCCTCTCATAAGTTTAATTTAATGCCTAGTGCTTTTCTTTGAATAACTGCACAATTCCACAGTATTTGTGCCACATAGTTGATTGTTCTCAGACATAGTCTAGGTTATCAAGGTACCTGGATAAAGACATTAAGCTGCAACAGGGCATAACCCCATCTTGCCTGGCCTGAGAATAGTGTCTGTAGTCCATAGTGGGGATGTTATAGGCAACTGAGTTAGATAGAAATATTATAGGCAGTCATACAGGGCTGGGCCCTCAAAGGAGCCAGTGCAGAAGGCCAGGTAACTTGCCACTGTGGGGGAGACAGATACCTCCACTATAAGCCAGACCTCAAAACAAAAGATAAATCAAATGTACCCACATACTTCCCAAGGATAAGCACCAGGAATTGATAGTCTAAATAGGTCTCTGTCACTGTGAGGAAGCCAGGAGTCACCATCCCAACCCCCTACAGGAAGAGTTACTTCTCTTTAAGCCTGCCTCCTTGCTGTGTGACTGGTTTCCTCATTTGTATTTAATCAATTTTACCTGAGCAATTAATCTTATTGGTTGACCACAGTTCTGTCCCACCTCATGCTCACCTTACAAATTCCCATGTTTTTCACACATTAAACTTGCCTCATTTTGTGGTTTTACTCTATAAAAGTCTCTAGAAAAGACAGAGTTCTTTGGCAATCCACTTGGGACCCCTCCTGTCTCTCTTTCTTTCTCTCAGTAAATATATTCTGCTGTAAACCTCTGTTGTTCCTAAAATTCATTCTTCAATTTTAGAGAACATGAACTTGTACTGGACATCTAGGAGGTTGGGAGTTTCATTCCCCTGTATCAGAGACACAAGGAATAGTCATTGAGTCTTGACTGAATTGTTACATAAACATAGTGGTTCTTGTTGTTTGGAGCCTTACAGATTTAGAGTTCTAATAGTTCAGATAGCACAAACTATAATCTTGCTTTTTACATTGTAACAAAGTTAACACAGGAAATTAGCAGTGATTCCTAATACATTGTTTTGTTAGAGTTTTCTGTTGCAATAGAGAAACAAAAAGTACAAAACAAAAAGAAAACAGGTTTATTGAGGATGTGGAAAGGAGCACAGGGCCCATGGCAATTGGGCTGCCCCCTTCTGCCAGATACAGAGAGGCAAAGGGTTATATGACTTCTGATCTGAGGTGGCACATGGGGTAGATATTGATGATGTGTGAGGAACTGATTGGAATTTTCTTTGCAGGCAAACAGGAAAGGGAGTTGCAATTAGGGCTTAAGAAGAAAGAGAAGGTGGTAAGCGTTTCTGCTTTGGCCTTCCACCATGTTAGACTACCTCCATAATTGTACAGTAATTTATACTAGGGCAAGAACCTGTCGGTTTTCAAACTGCCTTAGAGTAAAACATTTGGATTACTACCACTGAATGTGTTATTTAGTAGTAAATTACTTTTTAACATCCATAGAGCTCACAGAATAATAATTGTGCAATAGGAAATAAATAGCCAAAGGAAAAAGTTTACAATAGGGTATACATAGCTAATCTGTGTGAAAATGTTCAATCTCAGACAGATATATAAATTTAAATAGGGAATATCATTTTGCAAGAAGTTAGAAACTATTTAAAACTTCTAAGTTTCAATATATACAGACACAACCTTACATGCTGTTAATAAGTACATATGTGTGTGTCTGTATGTATGTATATATATATATATATAATATATATATTTATCATTGGCAGTCTCTGGGAAAATAATTTTCAGCTCTTTCTATATATTATTTATGTATTATTATTATTATCATTACAACACTGGGAATTGAACCTACAGCTTTTGCAGCGCTACATCCCTAACCCTTTTTATTTTTTCTTTTGATACAGGGTCTTGCTATATCACTAAGTTGCTGTGCTCGAACTGGTGATCCTTCTGCATCAGTCTCCCAGAATCCTGGGATTGTAAGCATGTGACACCACACCCAGCTAATTTGCAGCCCTTGGAAAATTTTGAGCATTAAACAGTTTGTATAACAACTAAGAGTCCATCCTTAGAAAATAAATTATGATAAAATATTTTCTTTCTTTTTTTTAATTCTATTTAAAGAGAAAAAAAAGGAATACAGAAAAAAGGGTAGAAACAATACAGAACCTCAAAAAAAAAAACATAAATCACTAGTTGACAAACCACATACTGTCCTCCCAAAAATAGCTGTTCATGTTACAAAATTAAGGCATACAAAGAGAACACACAGTGAGGCTGCAAACAGTTACAAAAAAACCAGGATGGAATAAAGCCAATTGAGACAGTATAGTTAAATTGGCACAGAACATCACAGCAGGTCACCAGGACAACAGTAATAGGCAACATTGTATATCTCGTTGTCTTCACAATAGTTGTTCTTCTACTAGGTACAGCAAATCAAAGAAATACACAACATTATAGAACACATCAACACAGAGTATTGAATAGAGCAACACCATTACTCAGGACAAAGCAAAACGGCAATAAAAATATCTGCCTTCAGAGATAGTAGAAGGAAACTCCCCCGACTTGCTGTACCAAATATGGTCACCTCCTAAGAGATACCCAGATCCCTGGATCACAATTGTGAAACGGGCGGGGGGGGGGGGCAA